>JADRCD010098929.1:0-33175 GCA_019843815.1 Montemys delectorum | reverse complement strand
GAGAGAGAGAGAGAGAGAGAGAGAGAGAGTATCTCATTCTGTCATCAAGGCTAGTCTTGGCCTTAAAATCACTGCATAGCTCAGGCTAGCCTAAATCTTCCACCCTCTTGCCTAAGCATCCCTCCTCAAGGCTCTGCCATTTTTCTTAGCTCCTATATAGACCTGACAGCTGCATCCAAACTACCTGGCAACTTCACCAACCCAGCCAACATGGATTGAGCACCTGTTGTGTACTAGGCCCTGTGCTATACACAAGGGCAGTGTAGTTCACAACAATCCCTCCCTCTCAGGGAGCATTCTGAGAGCTAGCTTTGAAGCCACAGGAAGTGGGAAAAGAAGGCCTGACTCAACCATGGCAAAGCGCTTGAAGGGATGCTTGACAGATGAGGTATGCCTATGCAAAGGTCTTATGGCAAACAGAAGAATAATGGCTAGATAAGGAGCCGGTGGGAATGTGTGTTTGTTTTAGGGAGGCTGGGGTTGAGGGGGCAACACCACACCACGTGATGGCCTAATAGTCTCTAGGGGAATGTCCCCTTCTTGCTGTGCCACCCAGGAGCGGATTCCGGCTGGGCTGCCAGTCCTTGATGCCTCTTGTCCTCTTGTCCTTTGACACAGGTCAAAAACAGCATGTCTCTGGGGCTGGAGTACACACCAACGTCATCTATGCAGACCCACATTTAGGGATGCTCAGAGGTAGAGGCCAGGGTAAGAGAAGCAGCTTGCCTGTGACCCAGGGCTGCCTCTATTCCTTGCATGTCTCCCCCTCCCTAGAGCCCCCCCTCTACCTCCTCAGAACTCTCCCTTCCCCTAGCACACAACAGCCGCCAGGCGTGTCCTCTTTCCTCTGGGCCGGGCCGGGGGTGGGGGGAGCCCCTTTCTCTAGCTCCTCAGCGGAGCAGTTGCTTGAGACTAATTGAATTTTCCGCCTGGGAAGGGTCTGGGGAGTTCAGGGCGAAGCAGGCTGGGAAGAACTTGTTAACAGGGCTTGTGCCCTCCCTCAAGCCCTGTTCTAACCCCCTCCCACCCCACTCCACCCTATCCCCCCAGACACTGTGGAATGGGGGTGGAGTGCTAGGGAGGGGGCCTAGGAAAAAAATGGTCCAGCAGTTGTGGGGCAGCTCCAGCCCAGTAAAGTCCTGGTAGATTGAGGTGGTTCGGCTGGCAGCCCTTGGCCTTAACTGTCCTGGGATGAGGCTCACTGGGCTGGCAGCCCTTGGCCTTAACTGTCCTGGGATGAGGCTCACTGGGCCTCAGTTTCCCCTCTTCCACCAAAGAAAATTGGAACTGGGATAGGTGCTTCTGTAAAAGCCAGGCTGGCCTCACAGCCATTGTGGAGGCCACCCTGCCCTGAGGAGACCCAGCCCATTGCTGGGTGTAGAAGTTCTGAGAAGCATGAGGCAGGGGGCTGTGCGCAGGGTTCTGAACGTGCAAGAGTCCTGTGATACCGGGTCAGACTCTGACTTAGCAGCTTCCCTCTTTTATAGGTCTCAGACTCCTGATCCCTACTTGAACAACCCCGCAGATACTCACAGATGGCCCAGTCACATACTATTCAGAGTCCCATGGCCCCATCAGCCTCCCAGGACCAGGGAGGCCCACGATGGTCCCTTGGAAGCTCTAAGGATGCTGGACAAGAGACTTTGGAGGATGCAGTCAGATTAGGGATTCCTTCGCACTCCCTGCCCCCTCAGTGCCTCCCATGGGTATGTGTTGGTAGGGTGGGGTATAAATGGAAGCTGTGGGGGACAGTAAGGGGCTGTGGAGCAGGCTGGCGCGGTCAGGTGGCTGTGAATTCCTGCCTATGGTCTGTGTAGGCCCAGGGTTGGCCAAGCACAGGGAGAAAGGGGTTAAGAGTCACTAAGGCCTTATGGAAGAACAGCTGCCGTCTCCATACATGTGGGAGAGGAACACAAGGATCAAGTCTGCCCCCGCCCTCATCCAGTCTACAGCAACAGCATGGTAGCAGGGGAAGATGCCGAGGGCAGACCTGTCTGGGTCCTGTCTTGGAAACTGGGTGAGCCTAGAGGAGGTGCTGGGAACTGGGCAGAGTGAGTGGCGTGACACTGAGCTCTGAGCTCTTGACCTCTGGATGGTTGTCACACAACCTACCTCCTTTCCTGTTCTGGCCCTCAAGGTAGTAAACACCCCTTCCTGCCACCCTTGAAGGGCACATGTGGGGACTCCACTTAGCCTCAATGGTCTGTCTGCATAGCTTAAGGTCATGTGAGAACCTCATAAGGGACACTGCGTCACCCAGTAAGATGAGGACAAGCTTTGAGAGATAACAACAGTCATACTGAGCAAGGATCTTGGGAGGGGATTTCTCTCCATTTTCCATTTGAGACATCTCACCCCACACCTCTCTTTATCCAATCATCTACTGTCAACCCCCCTACCCTCAGCATCTTCCTAAATGCCTGCCCACCCCTGAGTGATGCTGGGGCATAGGCTCTGACCATATACCTATCCTTCTCTGGAACCTCGGGTGGCCACCAAAGCACACCAGGCAGGCAGACAGGGCAGCAGGGAAATAGCTTGTGTGGACTAGATCTCTCCTGGTATCCATAAGGCCTATTGGAGGATGAAGTCCCTAGGAGGTCCTGAGGCTGGGCAGGAGGCAGGAACCCTAGCCATCACAGGACAAGGCAGACTGTTTCTAGAGTGGAGTCTACAGAGGGCTCTCAGTGCCTTAGAAGGAACAAGAGGGTATAGTGGGGCTGGGTAGATGAGAGACAGAAGAGACAGAGTGAGGGACAGAGACAAATAGACATAGAAGGAGTCAGACAGTGGGACACAGATCAGGAAGGAGGGATGGTGGGGAGAGAAAGTAAAATGTATCAGAGTCTGGTCTTCAGGGTAGGAGCCACGAAGATAAGGGCTGGAGGAGAGGAGGGTCCCTTTGCTCAAAAATGAACCATTTACTGGGGAGGGCTTGCTGGGCCATTCCATTCTATTTATTTATTTATTTATTTATTTATTTATTTACTTACTTACTTACTTACTTATTTATTTTTTAAGACCGCGTTTCTCTGTGTAGCCATGGGTGTCTCAGAACTTCCATTGTAGACCAGGGTAGCCTTGAGCTCAGAGATCTACCTACCTCTGCCTTCCAAGTCTGGGGATTAAAGGCGTGTGCTACCACCACTGCCACCACCATTCCTCTTTCGTAGGCTTTTTCCCCATCTAGGTCCAGAGCCAGGGTAATAGATATCCTCCACAAGATGCCCTGTGGCACCAAGGATCTTCAAGGGCTCTTTCCTACATCTTGTCTTAGAACCTAAGGCTGGCACATGCCATGAGTTCATAATAAGAACAGGGACTCATACTCCTGAAACAGGCAAGTGCTGTTATTGCTGATGGGTTAGGACAATACTCACAGGCTTATAGAGGCTGATGTCAGGCACAGGGCTTGCTCATCCATCGTGTCTCGGTTTCTGTCTACATGACTGAACAGAGAGACAGATAGGCAGTGAATGGACAGAAGGATTGATGGATAGATGGATGGAAGGATGGACAAATGGATAAATAGATGGGTGTATGGATAAATGGATGTTCAGAGGGAGGGAGGGAGGGAGGGAGGGATGGATGATAAATGGGTGATCAGAGGGATGGATGGATAGATAAATGGATGGTGAGAGAGTGGACGGATGGATGGATGGATGGATGGATGGATGGATGGATGGATGGGTGGATGGTCAGAGGGATGGATAGTCAGAGGGATGGATGGATGGATGAATGGATAGATGAATGGGTGGATGATAGATGGATAAATGGATAGGTGGATGGATAGCTGCAGTCATAGATTAGGTGCTGGACCCAGAGGTAGGTGAGTGGGTGGATGGATAATTAAACAGGAAGATTGATGGGTGGGTGGGTGGGTAGGTGGGTGGAGGGATGCATGGAAGGATGGGTGAGTAGGTGGATGGATGGTGTGATGACTAATCTTGGCTTGCCAACTATCAAGATGTATCAAGATCTGGGAGGAGGGACCCTCAGTTGAAGAATACTTCCATCGGATTGACCTGTGGACATGTCTGGCATTTTCTTGATTGCTGATCAATGTAAGTGGGGCTAGCCCACCATGAGTGGTACCACAGTGTTAACAAAGATAGCTGAGAGTGGCCCTGGAAGCAAGTAATCCACTCAGAAGCTCTTCCCTTTGGGCTCTGTTTAAAGTTTCTGACTTGAGTTCCTGCCTTGAGTTCCTGCCTTGGTTTTCCTCGAAGATGGACTGTAGCCTGAACTCTGATATAAACTCCTTCCTAGCTTACCTTTGGTCATGGTGTTTATCACAACCACAGAAAGCAAATGAAGACAGATGGGCAGGTGGACAGATGGATGGCCCCTAGGCTCACTCCTTGTCAGTCCATTCAGATGAGACTGGATACTATGAGCTGTGTTATAGCACCTGGCTAGATGATTGAGCAGAGGTCAGGACTTACACTGCCCAAACGTCTAAGAAACCTCAGTCTCTAGGAGTGTCAAGCTGTGTGACCCAGAACATGAACATGAACTCGTTGAGATGGAAATACCAGGATAGGGATCTGGAGAGATGGCTCAGCGGTTAAGCACATCCTCTGCTCTTGCAGAGGACCAGGGTTCAGTTCCTGGCACCCACATAGTGGCTGGCTCACCACCACCAGTAACTCATGTTCCAGAGGATCTGATGCCCTCTTCTGGCCTCCATGGGCGTCAAACATGAGTGTGGTGCACACAAATACAGGCAGATAAAACATTGGTGCATATAAAATAAATAAATCTTAAAAAAAAAAAAAAAAAAAAAGGCGGGGGGCTACTAAGACTTCCTCCAGGCTACAGAGAACCCAGAAAGCTGGAAGGTGGATGTGTGTGTGTGTGTGTGTGTGTGTGTGTGTGTGTGTGTGTGGTGGTGGTGGTGGTGGGGGTTGTCTCCCAGCAGAAAACAATCCTCAAACCTCTTCCTGCTGTGCCCCTGTCAGAGGGTGGAGGCCTGACTAGCTAGCCATGTGAGGAAGCCAAACCTTCAGGCTCACCTCCAGATTAATAAGCCCTCCAGACCCCAGGGTCTCCTCGCCCAGCCCCTGCTTGCCTAGCACAGATACAAGGACACATGTGTGGAAATGCCTTTCTTGGAACACGGACTCTTTGTGGCTGCAGATATCTCTCCACCCTGCTCCACCTACAACCTGTGACCTCGGCCATACACTGCCCCTTCCTGGCCTCTGTGTCCCGCCATGGGCTGAGAGCATGAATCCCTCATCGGCCAAAGATGGAGGACCTGGGTTGGTTGTGCGAGGGCTGTGGGGTTGGGTGTGGACCAGGTCCTCTTGAGCCAATTTGGCCCCTGCTCCTGTGTCTGACCCCCACGCTTCCTCCCTGCACCCCCTCTGGGGAGGGACCTTAATTAACATCTTCCTGTTCAGTTTCCAAAAACATAGTTGGGAGGATTAGTTTGCAAAGGAAATGTTTTTTGAAAGAATCTTGTGTCCCGTTGTTCCAACCTAGGGAAGTGGGGGCAGCGGTCAGAGCAGGGACACTGAGTGGGGCTTTGGGGGGACCCTGATGTTCAAGTGAACAGATCTGACAGACTCCAGCCCTGAGCCCCTTTCGGAGCAACCATCAAACTCCCAAGAATCCTGAGGTGACAGTGAAAAGGCTGGAAGCCAAAGATGGGAGGAATACCGTATCTGTGTGTGTGTGTGTGTGCATGTGAATGTTTGTGTGCATGTGTGTATATGTGTGCATGTGAGTGGTGAGTGTGTATATGTGTGTGTGCATGTGAGTGTGTATGTGTGTGAGTGTGTGTTTGTGTGTATGTATGTGTGTTTGAGTGAGTGTGTAAGTGCATGTGTGTGAATGTATGCATATGAGTGTATGTGCATGTGAGTGTGTGTGTGTGAATGTGTGCGATGGGACCGACCCTTCACAATCAACCATGGCAAGCCCCAGGGGCATCTCAGGCCCTGTGTC
The DNA here is from genome assembly GCA_019843815.1 of Montemys delectorum. Classification (NCBI taxonomy): domain Eukaryota; kingdom Metazoa; phylum Chordata; class Mammalia; order Rodentia; family Muridae; genus Montemys; species Montemys delectorum. The sequence goes on along the minus strand of JADRCD010098929.1, from coordinate 27,223 downwards.
TGAATTGCTCATTCCATTTCTCCTGGGCAAATATTTGAACACACTCCCACCCTGGCTCACAGACCTATCTTCCTCTTCCCTCTCCTGTCCCTAGAAAATGCCTTTGGCATCTGGGTCCAACCTACTCTGACTGTCCTCTGACCATGACCTCTGACCTCTGTCAGATGTCCTCCAGGACCTTGGGGACTTTTTCCTGTGTGGAACCTATGTCTGTCTGTTCAACAGCTGGGACACCTTACGTTCATGTTATCTTTCCCTTGAACTTGGTCCTTGGAAGACCCTTTGTCTACTGTTTAAGTTTCATATAAATTTCAGTCCTTCCTCCCTCCTCCCTCCTCCTTCCTCCCTCCTTTCCTCTTTTCCTCCTTTTCTTTTTCTCTGTGTGTATGTGCCTATATGTACATGTAGGTACCTGCAGAAACCAGAAGAGGGCCCTGAAGCTGGAGTTACCAACCTGATGGGGGTGCTGGGAAAGGAACTTAGGTCCTCTGCAAGAGCAACAAGAGCTCGGAACCACTGAACCATCTCTCCAGCCTGCCTGCCTGTCTTTCTCTTCATGGGGTCTCAAGTATGTGGTTCTGAGGATCAAACTCAGAGCCTTGTGCACGCTAAACAAGCACGCTACCAACTGTGCTACATTCCCAGCTCCTCTCCTCTCCCCTACCTCCCACTTTGTCTGGTTCCTATTTCTTCCAAGGGCTGGAATTACAGACATGAACTGACTACTTCTTCCCTATCCCTTCTTCCTCCTCCTCCTCCTTCTCTCCCTTCTTCTCCTTCTCTTATTTTGTTTTTCTGTTTTTTTCAAGACACGGTCTCTCTGTGTAGCCCTGGCTGTCCAGGAGCTCCATCTGTAGACCAGTCTGGCTTCGAACTCACAAAGACCCACCAGCGTCTGCCTCCCAAGTGCTGGGATTAAAGGCATGTGCCACCACAGCTCAGTTACCCCCTCCCCTCGAGTAACCCAGGAAAGATCACTTCCACCTCCCATATACTGGGGTTTTAAGGATGCACCACCATGCTTGGTGTTGTGTGGTATTGGGGTTGACCTTGGGCCCTGGTACATGCTAAGCTAGCACACTCCCCACTGAGTTCCGGCCCCAGTGCCCTGTGCTTTGAGTTCCCATCCCAAGAATCAACCACACTGAAACATGCCTGCTGTCACAGACACAGCAGACTGTTGGCGTGTGAGAAGCACCAGCCAAGAACACAGCATGTTGCCCTCCACTCTGGAAGAAATGACTGACTCCCTTGTGAGGGGGCTCAGGAGATCCTGTGGACCCTGCCGGGACATTGACCCATGAAGTGTGCAGACCATCTCTCATCTGTGACCTCTCAGTTCTACACTCTCACCCCCAACCTATGATCGTGTGTAGTTTTTTTGTTTTTGTTTTTGTTTTTGTTTTTGTTTTTTTTTTTTGCACACTTAAAGCTTCTATCTCAATCTGTCCCCTACCGGCCCTTCTTGTCCACCGTGGACCCTCGCGCCAGGTCCCAGTCAAAAAGATGTGCTTCATAAATAAGGTGTGTTTCATAAATGCTTGCTGAATGACTAAATGATGACTTGGTCATGGACCTAGTAGGGTCTCGGAGTAGGGTCTCCTAACAGAAATCCTTTCGCTCAAAAGAGCATCCCTTATTTCCTGGGAACGTGGCTTAGTTGGTGGAGTGTTTGCCTAGCATGCCCAAAGCCCTGAGTTCCATCCCAGAACCTCGCAAACAGGGTCTAGTGACCAGTGTCTATGATCCCAGCACTTGGGATGTAGAGACAGGAGGATCAGAAGCTCAAGGTAATCCTCAGCTACATGGGGAGTTCCAAGCCAGCCTTGGCTACATCAGACCTTCTCTCACCTACAACAAGCGCCCCTCGGTTCCTGCTTTCTATATTCCCATGATCCTCTGCCCCAGCTTCTCCCCATGCCTCAGTTTCTACCCCATCCTGCCTTGTTAGTCACAATCCAGTCTCAGCTCTCAAGTGGCCTCTGGCCTCCTTGAGCTGGGGAAAAATTCCACAAGCTTCATCCAGTGCTGGCTACTAAGAGGACATTTCTCAACCCCCTAGGGATCCGCTGAGGCAGGGGTGGGACAGTGGGTCAGAGCCTGCAGCCAGCTGGGGAAGTGGTGGACAAGTGTGAAGGGCACGAGGCTGGAGTTCTTCTGGCAACTTCCCTAGCCTTAGTTTCCCCTTCGTGAAAAGAGAGGGGCTGGAGCTGCCCAGCCTGAGGCATGCACTTTCTGGTCTCTCCTCCTCTTCCATTCTCTTTTATTTTTGCCTGACTTTGCTTCTTCAGGAGTTTCTCTCTATCTTTATTAATACTGCTTGTTTTCTACCCTTCTGCCCTCACCCTCTACCCTCCCCCACCCCATTCCTAGGATTGATCGTAAGGGCACATGCATACCATGCAGGCTCATGCACAGTGCTTCATCTTCAGATCTTCTGTTTACTCTTTATGTCGAGACAGAGTCTCACCATAAGTTGCCGGGGCTGGTATTGAACTCATGACCCTCCCACTTCAACCTCCCATACAGTTGGGATGACAGGCTGCTGATGTCAGGCCCTGGCAAGTCTACTTTTTCTATCTGTTGCTTTCTCTTTGTCTCTGGTCGGCCCTCCGGTCCCATTCCCAGCCTTGCCCGCCTCTTCAGTGTTCCGTGGGGCTCACAGCTCCTCCTCATCCCACAGATGTCCTGGAACTGGTGTGAGGTTATTTTAGGAGCTGGTGGCTCCCCTGGGTCTTTCCCAAGCGCCTTGGCCAGGATGGAGCACATTGGAAGCCAGTCGCCTCTGCTGGGGCAGGCGGCTTGTGTTGCCTGAGGCTGATGGGAGTGTGGTTCAGGGACACAGCACAGACTTCCTGGTGACAGAGGCTCAGGCAGTGACCACAGCCTGTCCCTAAGGATTCCCGGGAAGGGCTCATTCCCAACCACGGGTACAATATAAAACTTCTCTCTCTTTATCTCTTTGTTATATTTTATTTTTTGAGACGGGATCTTACACACCTTGGGCTAGCCTCCAACTTGCTATGTAGCCAAGGATGACCTTGAATTTCAGATTTCCTTCTTCTACCTCCCTAGTGCAGGAATGAGGAGTGACCACCAATCATGTCCAGTTTATGCAATTTCATGCATGCTGGGCAAGCAGTCTACCAACCAAGCCACACCCCCAACCCTCCCCCTTCATTTGACAACATATGACTGTACTCTAGGGAGCCATGGAACTCACAGTTCCCCCTCCCTCCATCTCCTGCCTGCTGAGACTATAGATGTGAACTGTTGCAACTATCACAGGAATTTTTCTATTGCCGATGTTTAAAAAAAATAAAAAGAGCTGGGCTGTGGTGGCCACACCTTTAATCCCAACACTTGAAGGCAGAGGCAGGTAGATCTCTGAACTCGAGGCCAGTTCCATCTCAGAGTGAGTTCCTGGACAGCCAGGGCTACACAGAGAAACCCTGTCTCGAAAGTAATATTAATAAAGATCTGTGGGGTGCTGGAGAGGCAGCTCTGTGGGTGAAGTGCTTGCTATGCAAGCCTGTGGACCTAGATTTGATTCCCTGTCGATCATGTAAAATCTCAGCATAGCTTGCCTATAACCCCAGAGCTGGGGGTGGGAACTGACAGGTTCATGGAGCTCACCTGCTAACAGTTACAGCCAGATTGGTGAGCTCCAGGTTCCATAAGAGACTCTGCCTCAAAAACAAAACAAAAGCAAGCAAAAGCACTAGTAAGGAAGAGAGTGACAAAGAAAGACACCTGATATTGGCAACCTCAGACCTCCATATGTACGTGGGCACACACACACATGCGTATACCACACACACTCATGAACACATACACATGCATATCACACACACACATGAACACACACAAATGCATATGCCACATACACATGGCCACACACATATGCATATACCACACACACATTTACATTTTTTTTAAATTTTATTTTGAGTGCATAAGTGTTTTGCCTATGCATTACATGCACGACTGATTCCTGCAGTGACCAGAAGAGGGCGTCAGATCCCCAGGAACTGCAGTCATAGATGGTTTGTGGGCTGTCACGTGGGTGCTGGAAATTGCACCGGGGACCTCTGAAAGAGGAGCCTGTGCTCTAAACTGCTGAGCCATCTCCACAGCTTTCTCCCCTGACATTTTCTAAGTGCACAGGGTAAAACTTAATTATATGCTTCACCTAACTCAGTATGTCAAAACTTATCATTTAAACATGGAATCAATATGAAAATCATTACAGGGATAATTACCAGCTATAGCAACTGCAGAAATCAGTGAGCGTTACTGGGACATTGCCGCTCATGTATGTGTCATGGGTTGATCTCACCTACCCTCCCTTTCCTACCCACTTCCTGTCCCCATCCCAGCTCCCACGATCCCTAGTGCTCCCCCCCATCTTTATGCTTTTTGGTCTTTATGTTTTTTGAGGTTTCCATATTTAAAAGAAAACATGTAACTTTTTTTAATTTAAATTTTATTTTTAGACAAGGTTTCATATAGCCGAGGCTGGCCTTGAACTTCTGATTCTCAGGTCCTACATAATAATAAATAAGCATAGTGATACAGGATTGTAGTCTCAGCATTTGGGAGGCTGAGGCACTAGGGTCTCAGAGAGCTTAGGGCTACCTTGGACTAGAGAATGAGACCAACTGTGTCTCAAAAAGGGGAGGAGAGGGCTGGCCATGTAGCACAGAGGACAGAGCACTTGCCTAGCATGCATGAAGCTCTGGGCTCCATCCCCTGCACCTCACAAACCAGGCACAGTGGTGCACACCTGTAATCTCACACTCTGGAGGTGGAAGAAGGGGGATCAAAAGAGCAAAGGTGCTGGGCAGTGGTGGCACACGCCTTTAATCCCAGTACTTGGGAGGCAGAGGCAGATGGATTTCTGAGTTCGAGGCCAGTCTGGTCTACAGAGTGAGTTTCAGGACAGCCGGAGCTACACAGCTGTCTCGAAAAAAAAACAAAAACAAACAAACAAAAAAAGACTGTCTCCGAAGAAAGAACGGAAAAGCTTATTAATATGCCTTTTGTCTTGTTTTGGGAATCTAGTCTGTGTTTTATATATTCATATCTCATGGAATATTCCAGATGTTTAATGGGTGTATTCCATCAATCTCTCTGTCTGCAATACAAACTACGTGAACACAGATTTCCCAGTGTCTACTTGTGCATGAATGCAGCTGGTGATCTATAAATGCCCTTGCAGGGCTGAATGAGGTAGTGCGCATGTGCCACTCAAAAGTTTGAGTCTCCATTACTCACTTAAAAAAAAAAAAAGCATGACTTGGCTGTGCCACTCAGGAGCTGGGGGAGGGGCAGAGACAGGAATGTCATTGGGGCTCCGGGTTAGCATCTTAGCTCCAGGCTCAGTTAGAGAGCCTGTCTCAAGGGCTAAGGCGGAGAGAGACAGAGCAGGAGGACACCTGAATCCTCTTCTGGCCTACCTAAGTGTGTGTGTGTGTGTGTGTGTGTGTGTGTGTGTGTAACCCCAAATCTTTAAAATAAAAAAATCCTCCTGTCTGGTGAGCCGTGACACCTCTGCCTCTGCCTCTCCCTGGTTCTGGGCCTCAGAATTCCCACATCTACATCTTCAGCACAGCGTGAAAAGGATCCTCCAGACACTTTGTTGTCTGATTGTATTTAGAGCTCTTCCTTCCTCCAATCCAGTCCCCAGGTCTGTTTATAGCGCTGGCGCTCTGGCAGTGTCCCTGGAGCCCAGCATGCATCTGGAGAACATATCTGGCTCCCTCAAGGTCAGATGTTAGTGGGCAGGCACACTCTAGTCTGCACAGCTGGCCCTAACCCTGTCTGCCTCAGTGGCCTCCTCGAATTGTATTTCTGTCCCAGACAACCCTCTGTGTGCCATACCTCAAAGATGGCTTCTCCTTGGCTCGTTCCCTATTGGCATTGGGAAATTTGGATGGTTGGGAGGGAATCCCTTCTCCATACCCCGGCCTCCAGCACTATTTATTCTCTCTTACAGTGTGCCATAACTGACTGGCTTGGGTAGCTGGGCATTTTTTTTTTTTTTTTTTTTTGACTTGGCTGCTTACTGCCCCCCGGAGGCTGTTTACAGCAATGCGCCACCAGGGAAACAGCCCAAAGTGGCCTCTTCCTCCATCCCTGAAAGGGAAGGTTCTTGTCTAGCAGGGTTGTGAACAGATATGAACACTCTTGATGATTGCAAAGTTAATGGGCTACTGGCAAATACTAACTAAGGAATTTGGGCCAGAAACTGACAGGTGTAGCCGAGAAACAGTGATTCCCCTTCATCCCGACCGGGAGCCTCCAACTTTCAATCTTCCTGCTTCAGTGCTGGGATTATAGTTCCGTGCCACCACACCCAGATTGTTGTTGGTTTGGGTACCTTCCCATCACCTAACTCTGGTTCATTCTACAACACCTACCCATAGTGCCTCCTCCTCCTGGTAGCCAACCCAGATAGACCCCTGTCCCATGTTTCCAAGGAGTAGTCCAGCACTGTGTTTAGGGACTCAAGCACACTACTGGCTTCAAACCTTGGCTCTGTGATGGCCTATCTGTGTGTCTGTGCTCCTACATCCTTTTCCAGAATATGGGTCTCAGGGCCAATCCCACAGGCTGTCAGCTTCAGAGATGCATGTAAACTGCCCAGCAGGTATCTGACAGAGAGCAAGCCTGGGCTATGCATGGTAACCTTTTCATAAGAACACCCTGGGTGTAGTGGTCTATATCCCAGCACTGAGGAGACTGGGTTAAGAATATTGAAGGTCGGAGGAAAGCCTGGGCTATGTAAGGACATTCTTAAAAACAAATGAACAGGGGAAAAGGATGAGAGAAAAGGATGAGGGGGGAGGAAAAGCAAAAGGAAGGGGGGAGTAAGAAGAAAAGTGCACCAGCAGGGAAGAAGAGAGGAGGAGGAGGAAGAGGAGGAGGAGGAGGAGGAGGAGGAGGAGGAGGAGGAGGAGGAGGAGGAGGAGGCGGAGAGTTGTCACTAGGCACTGGCCGGAGTTTGGCCAAGATGGTTGCCTACACCCCGCCTCCCATCCTGGTGTAGTTCCTCCCCCAAGCTGGGAGGAGACCAGCTCCTGCTTCAGAACCTTCAAAGTCAACAGCTCCAGGCAAAACCGCACATCCGGGTGGAGGTAGGAGGTGGGGGTGCTGCCTAGACAGCAGGTCTGTTATTCTCAGCCCTGAACCACCTCACCTGGCAGCTGGCCCAGCGGCCAGCATGGCATAGAGGAGCACTGCCCACCACACCATCCGATCTCACAAGACCAACCAGGCCAGAGTGGAGGCAGCCAGAGAAGGATCTGGGCTCCCTGACATTGGCGTGGGGGCAAGGTGCATCTTGGGTCTCTCCTTGGCCCATTCTGTCCCCTGGGCTGTAGCGGCCTGGGTCATTGGGAACTGTCACAGCCTCCGGCTCCAACTCTACCAGATACAAGTCCCAGCCACTCAGAGGGATGCATGCACGGGTCTGTGAGATACCGTGGGGCAGAGCCCAGTTGTGGGAGCACATCCCACCTCCGTCAGAATGGCTTGGGGTTCCAAGATTTCCCAGAGCTATAGAGATGGGGCTGCGTAGGGGCAGCTGCCAGCTTTCCTACAACACAAACCTCATAAGCCTGAAGGGGGAGGTTGAGACTCACAGAGGAACGAGACCCAGACCTTGGAAGCAAGCATCTTTGACTTCTCTGTCCCAGGCAGCAATACCTGGGCCTCATGTCTCAACAGGTCTGGAGCTCCCCCGCCATCCCCAGGCCCCCAGTTCCAAGCTATGGCCTCCAGGCAGCAAGAGCCTGAGAACAAGGAGCCCACACCGATGTTCCTCCCATCCTAGGAAAGATGGAGGTGAGTGGGCTGACCCAATTCCCCTGCCCACCTACCTATGTCTTGTTTACCTCCCCTCACCAAGGAGACAGGCACAGGGGACAGAGGTCAGCATTAGCCAATCCAATGTGAGGCCAAGAGACACACAGAAGGCCACTGGCTTGAGGTAGCCAGGGGGTTAGTTGGGGTAGGCCATGCCTGGCTGTGGGCTCTAACCCCAACTGTAAGCCCTGGGTTGCACATCCAGAGAATTTAAAGATGGACAGCTAGTCTCAGCAGCACCCCAGTATAGGGGAAAGGAGACGAGGAAAGCCATGAAGCTGGCCTGTAATCTGATAGGCCCCATGACCCAGGGCTTTAGTGTGTGATTTTAGCGAGAGTCTCTCATAGGGACCTGGAGCTTGCCAGTTAGGGTATCCTGGCTGACTAGGGAATCCCAGCCCAGACCCCTGTGTTCTGTGCTTTGCATGAATGCTGGGCATCAAACTCAGATCCCCCTACTTGCGTAGCAAGCACTTTACTGAGGGTCCTCGTTCCCCAGTGGGATCTTCACCATAGCCCTCTGGGGAGGTGAGTGTGCAGCATCTGCAGACTCTGCACCCCCAGCAGCCAGCCAGGCAGGTCCAGCAGGCTCACCTCATGGAGTCTCTGCTCCCCTGGGCTGCCCCCTGCAGGCACAGCCAACCTTGGCCTGCTAGTGCACCATCTCTGTGTCCTGCTTGACTTGGTGCCCTCCGCTCCCAGCCAGACTGGATCTATGCAGCAGTACCTGCGAAGAAGCAGAACAGGCTCAGCCCCAACAGGGCCTGGAGAGAAGAACGGTGGCAGAGAGGACCCACGGTGACAGGAGAAAAGGAGATGCATGCTTGTTACACATTCATCTGGAGGCGTTAACCCCAGGGCTCTGGGCCCCCAGCCTGGCTACACTGTGACCCAACTCCCCCCTTCAGAGAGTCCCAGAGGCCCCCATAGCCGCCCCCACAGACTTGGGCTTCTCTCCTCCATCCTTGAGGTGGCCTCGAGGGCCCCAGCGGACCCTTCTCATTGGTTCAGTCTAAGAGGCAGCTGGCCAGGAGAGGCGTGGGGGTGTGGGAAAGGCCCTCCCCATCGGTAGACTGGACACTGGAATGTGCTGAGCAGAGCTAGCCCTAATCCCCATTCATCCCCTTGAGGCCACTGAGCCACTGCAGTGGGGCAGCCCAGGGTAGGGGGACTGAAACAGGGGACACATTCCCAGTATGGTGGACTGTGGGTGGATGGTCAGACAGACCGTAAGGCCAGCCTGGGTTCCATAGGAGGGCATACCTTCTTCACTCTTTGAGACAGATAGGTCAGTTTGAGGCTCCGGAGTATGGGACTTGGGAGGGGAGGACCCTGGTTATACCCTTCCTACAAAGATGGGAGATGTGTCCCCAGATGTGGGCAAGACCCTGAATAGTCATGGTGACAGAGCCAGACAGATGGGAGGAAGTACATTGAGAGGGCCAGTGTATCCACTGATGAATCCAGGGCAAGAGCTCTGCTACCAAGCTGTGTACCCAGCCCCCTCTCCAGCAGTGCTAGCTTGAGGGGGGAGGAAAAATGGGGCACAGAGGTCCATGTGACCCAGACAAGGCCCCCAGAGGTGGGGCTGCAGTGCCCCGCCCCAGTGGGCTCTGCTATATCTCCAGCTGCCTCATCCTCCCCAGTGGCTGAGGGCAATGACATTGCAGGTGGGTAAGATCCACAGCCCAGGGAGGTTGCAAATGTTAGAGGAAGGAAGGGTGGGGGCGTCCGGTGGGCCACCTATGCCTCACTATAGAGCTGAAGACTATTTGTAGCTTCTCTTCAGACCCCAAACAGAGAGGCTGTGGTGGTAAGGTTGGACCCACCCCATCCCAGAGGAACACGGAGGGGAAGGCCTTGGGTTTGGTGGGGACCAATGTTCCTGGATTAATAGCACACTTGGAGGGGAGGTAGGAGGTTACAGCCCTCTGGGGTTCTGTCCCCCTGTGTTTTGCCTTCAGTTCGAAGCCTTCTGTGCAGGGGGCCTGGCCCCTGGCTGGAGCCTGACTGTACAGGGACATGCAGATGCTGGAGAAGACAAGTAAGAGCCTCCCTCGCTGGGGCCAGGGTAGGGACCCTCCAGCCACGCTCTTGACCCTGACCACACTCCCTGCTCGCCCACAGGTTTGAGATCAACTTCTTAACAGACTCAGGAGACATCGCCTTCCATGTCAAACCTCGATTCTCTAGCGCCACTGTGGTGGGCAATGCCTTCCAGGGAGGACGGTGGGGGCAGGAGGAGGTGTCCAGCGTGTTCCCGCTGACCCTGGGGGAGCCCTTTGAGGTGATGGGGCCAGTGGGAGGAAGGAAAGGTAGGGGTGGGGTACCCTGGCCGTACTACTGTGGTGGGTATTTGCATGGCTGGGTGCACCCTGCTGGGCCTGAGTGGCCTCCTTTCCCTCAGTTTCTGAGTGTTTCGGGGGTGTTTCTCTCTCGGGCTGCCAACCACCCTCTCTTGGAGAAAAGAGGGGTCCCCGGCTGGGAACTCAGAGTCAGGTGGTCCATACTGTGCTTTGCCAAGTAGCCAGTGCTGTGTTTTATAAAATGCGGTGGGAGGGAGCATCTTGGCATGCCTAGCCAATGTGTTTCCCTGAGGAATCACCACCGTACAACAGGCCTAATACAAAGTGAAGTTTATTGGGGGGAAAGGAAGGAGATGTGGAAAGGGGGTAGAGACAGAGAAAGGGGGAAGAAAAGGACAGAAAGAAAGAGGGGTGAGGAAGAAAAGAAAAGGCTGGCCTCGAACATGTGGAAAAGAGAGACAGAGACAGAGACAGAGAAGAGCCAAGCCATAGTCCTGGCTCACACTTGGCGGACAGAGCCACAAATTGGTGCTAGGTAGCAAGCTGTAGGGTGGAGCCTAGAGATTGCTGACAGCCAGGATAGCCTCTGTGATTGGGGCCCAGTGACACCCCACTACTTTCCCTTCCCCTCAGATGGAGGTGAGTGCAGACGCAGAACACTTCCACATTTACGCCCAGGAACAAAAGGTGCTCCAGTTCCCACATCGCCACCGACCACTGGCCACCATCACCAGAGTACGAGTGCTCAGTGACCATCGGCTGGCCCAGGTGGAGCTGGCCAAGCGGAGCCTGAGCTGGGGGTAATGAGCCCCCTAGTCCTCCCAATCCACCTGCTCCCTGGGTAGCCATCCTGTGTCACCCTCTTCTGGCCTTGCACATCTGCTTCCCTCCCTCACCCCCAGTTGTCCACATCTGGTCAGAGCAAGCAGAGCTAAAGCCGAACCTTGGATTCTTGCAGGGATGGGGGCTACTGAGTGGACTGGATCACACAGCCTACAAGAGCCAGCCTTGGCCATCCTGGATCCCCTGCCACCCGGAGCCACGCGACACACGTTATAGATGGTGGGAAGCTGAGGCTCTGTGTGAACCCCGAGCTTTATCTTCAATAAAATATGAGCAGGTTACAGTCCTGGCTGCTGTGGAGGGGGGATGTTCTGTGGGGCTGTGACAGCCACAGATGTGCCTGCCAGGACAATGGGCCTCCTAAGATCAATGCCCCAGGTGCTGCCCAGTCCCTCCCCTTGTCCCCTTGACCCTGGCTGGAGTCTGAGGTTGTATGTCAAAGGGCACTCACTCTCTGACACTCATGACCCTATTATGGGGTGAAGACTGATGGAGTCTTCAGTCCCTTTTGGCACAGGGCTCAGTCTGGCCCCGTCTGAGACATCATTTCAGAAGCTCTGAGGCTTCCTGGAAGCTTCCTCCTCCCCCTGCTTCCCATTGGAGTCCTTCCTGTTTCCTCTGGTCCCACCTGGAAGGGAGACGTGCTTCTGTCCCTGTAGTCTTCTGTGTGTGCGCGTGTGTATGGGCGCACATGCGTGTGTGCGTGTGTGTGTGTGTGTGTGTGTGTGTGTGCGTGCGTGTGTGTGTGTGTGTGTGTGTGTGTGTAAGGCACAGGACAGTGGGAGAGGGGTAGGGAGGACCCTAAGAGCCACTGACAGAAACTGGGCTCGGCCTTCAGCCTCCTGGCTTTGCTTCTGCACATCCTCCCTCCAGGTTACCAGGGAGAAAAGCTCGCACCTGCCTCGGAAGAGCCAAGCCTTCCAACCACCGCCCAGGTGCTCCCTGGGTCAGGCGAGGCGGCCACAGAGGCTCACTGATAGTTTCCTATGAGTGCAGGTGCATGTACCAGAACAGGACCTATGCCTTCCTCTAACACTCTCTGGCTTACTGCTTTGAGAAAGGGTTTCTCACTGAATTGGAAGCTTGCTGTTTTGGCTAAGCTGCCTTACTGGCGAGTTCTAGAGGTCCATCTGTCTCTGCCCTGCCACGCTGGGATTATAGCCATGGACAGCTTTTTATGTTGGTGCTGGGATTTGAACTCAGGTCTTCATGCTTGCAGAGCAATGGCCCTTAACCACTGAGTCTCCCCCAGACTATTATCTGTCTTTGTTCTTTTAAGTGCCTGTTGGTCTGTCTGTCTGTCGGTAATATACCCATTTAATCATCTAGCTGTCATCTCTGTGTATCATCATCTGTAAATCATAATAGCTATTGTCTTTATCTTTTTTTCTTTTCTTTCCTTTTTTTTTTTTTTTTTTTTTTTTTGAGGCAGAGTTTCTCTGTGTAGTCCTGACTGTCCTGGAACTCATTCTGTAGACCCGGCTGGCCTTGAACTCACAGAGATCCCCTGCCTCTGCCTCCCAAATGCTGTGTGCCACCATTGCCTGGCTTATTTATCTAGCATGTTTTTATCTCTGATTATTTATCGTCTGTATCTATTGTCTGTATCTGTCATCTTCCTATAAGTCTATAGTCTACTTTATGTTTGTCTATTGACCTATCTGTCTATCTACCTACCTACCTATCTATCTATATTTCCTTTCCACCTTGGAACACACTGAGCCCCGCTCTGCCCCAGGGCTTCCTCACAGCCTCAGAAGACACTAGGTGGGAATGTGACCTTTACTGGTTCATGTGAAGTTCATGTGAAGAAAGTACTTGGTCAGTACCTACCCAGGCAGGGAGCAGAGAGTGAAGCCACTTTGGAATGGTAGTCCAGGTTGAGTCCAATCCCTGGTTTACTCTACCGGAAACCACAGGCCTCTGTCAGAGTGAGATTGCAGAGCCCAAGATCCACAGAGTGCCGTAAATGTGAACTGTGTCCATTCAGGTACTGAGAGGGACAGCTACACTCAAGTACTCTCTAAAGCAGTGATTCTCAAGCTGTGGATTGAGACCCCCGACTAGGGGGCTGAAAGATCCTTTCACAGGGGTCGCATATCAGACATTCTGCATATTATATTACGGTTCATAACAGCAGCAGAATTACAGTTATGAAGTAGCAACAAAATAATTTTGTGGTTTGGGGGGTCACCACAACATGAAGAACTGTATTAAAGGGTCACATTTAGCATTAGGAAGGTCGAGAACCACTGCTCTAAGGTTATAAAGGGGAAACTGAGGCTAAGACAGGAAGCCAGCAGGAGCGAGGAGAGACCATCCCTCTGGAGCCAGGGAGGCACCTGGGGTCCACAGCTGGGCAGGGTTTAGAGAGCTGCTGGCGCCGACCCCCAGGTGGGACAATGGCAGCCCAGAGTCCAGCTGTGCAGCTTCCTGTCTCTGCTCACTTCCCTCCCTGTGTCCTGGCCCAGCTGGCCTGGGGCCCCTTCCTGCCTCCCTTTAGGAGTTCTGGCCTTTGTGTCAGCCACAAGGGGTTGGGGGCTGTCTACGATGTGTCCCTGATGGCCTTTGGCTTTGGTAGCATATGGGGAGGGTGGAAGGAACTAACTCCTATAAGGGTGAGGGATGGGAGGGAGGTTGTCAGGCTGCCTGGCTCCTGAGGCTCTGAGTGCTCCACTCATTCCAAGAGATGGAGCTGGCTGCTGGCTCACTCAATGTCCCTGGGTCTCAGTTTCCCCACAATGTAAAGCGCTGCCTCTTCAACAACATGACACAGTGGGAGCATGGAAAAGCATCAGAAGGTACTTGTATCTTAAAGGGTGGAGAAGCCCGGAGACAGGCTCACAGTGGGACAGCACTAATCTCCTAAGACTCAAGTAAAAAGTTGGGTGTTTGACAAATACTTTTCATCCCGCTCTAGTGAGGTAGAAATAGACAGACCTTTGACCTCGCTGACCAGATTAGCCTGTCTGATGAGTTACTCCAGGAACTCTAAAAGAAGGTAGAAGATACCCCACAGCACAGCGCCTGAAGCTCTGGTCTCCACGTATGTGAACACATGTGTGTGCACCTGCACACACCTGCGCACCATACACACTTGAAGAGGCAGAGATGCCAAGGTCTACATTTAGGTGTGCATCTTCTTGCCTGTGGGACAGACCCACGAGGGGCTCCAAAGACTCAGCAACACACCCAGAGGTTAGATCACTTGCTCAAGGCTGCTCAGAAGTGAGAAGAAATCCAGATACACTTACCCATGCGCAGGCTCACACACATCTTTGCTTGGTGACGTGCAAAATACACTCACCTGTGTAAGAACACCCAAACGCATGCGCACACACCGTGTGTACACGTGTAAACACATCCATGCACATATGCCGATATGCGTGCATACCCCTCTCTGCCTCCACCATGGGCCTCAGGTAAAGGCAGCTGTGCACGGGAGATAACAGAAAGATTAATCTCACGACGTGGCAGGGAGGCCCCTGGGTGTCTCCGTCTTTAGACTGGAGTGGAGAGAGCTAGGATCCCAAAGCACCCTGCTACATGCCCTTGCTATCACATCTACTATGGGTGCCTTCAGCACACAGCATGGGCTCAGCATGCAGCCTGGCCAGCTGAGTTATCCGTTTCCTTGACTGCGATGACACCTCATCCAGGAAGCTTCTCCTGACTTCTAGCCAGCTGCTGCAGCCTGGGCTTTCTCTCATCCCCATCCCAGCACCTTGTCTATAGGTCAGAGACCAGGCCTTAGCCCAGCTGCAGCCCAATTGCACTGAACTCTGGAAATCTTTGTTGAATGAGAGTCAATAAACTAAATACTTCCCTGGAGGAAATTATTAAGCTTTGAACAACCTATAGTCCTCTCCTGCCCAGTTTCTAGGCTATAGAAACTTCAATTGCACACAACCGGAAGGTACCGGGTGCCTTTCCCCTGTGGCTCTGTGGCTCTGGCTGTCTCTCTCCCCAGATGTGCCTCAGGACCTCTGCGCCTTTCATTTGTATCTCTCAGCCTGGCTGGCTTCCCTCACATCTTCACAACCTTTTAGAGACACATGTAGGATAGGACATGCCCTCTTGAGCCCTCTCCCTCTATTCCAGCCCCTTCCTCAAGCCCTGAGGCCAACAAGTAACAGACTGACGAGCCGAGGGCATGCAAACTGGGACCTGCTTCACCTTCTAAGTCAGGTTGCAAAGATGCACTTTTGGCTTCCAACCAGGTGGGAAGGTGCTGGCACGCACCTTTGATCCCAGCACTCAGGGAGGACAGAGATGGACAGCTCTCTGAGTTGGAGGCCAGCCTGGTCTACAGAGTGAGTTCCAAGACTGTCAGGGCTACACAGAGAAACCAGGACTCAAAAAAACCAAAACCAACCGAACAAAAAAAGATGACCTACCATCACCAGGATAGAGCCAAGCTGTATTCCTGGGTCCATGGGATTTGTTCCCACAGGCCCCAGGCCTGTGGCACACAGAGAACCACCAAATAGAGCTGAAAGGTGAGGCTGGCCCCGCCTGTTCTAACCACCTTTAGGGCACACCCGGTGGGACCCTCGGTTTCCTTATTTATTTGCTTATTTGGAGACAGTCTCATTCCATAGCCCAAGCTGGCCTTAAACTCAGAGCCATCTTCCTGCCACTGGGTTATGGGAGGATTTCCCTGCAGCACCACGCTTGGATCAGTTCTTCTTTAAAACATGCTGTTGTGCCGGGCAGTGGTGGCGCAGCACGCCTTTGATCCCAACACTTGGGAGGCAGAGGCAGGTGGACTTCTGAGTTCGAGGCCAGCCTGGTCTACAGAGTGAGTTCCAGGCCAGCCAGGGCTACACAGAGAAACCCTGTCTTGAAAAAACCAAAACCAAAAAACAAAACAAACAAAAAAACAACAACCAAACACTTTACGGCAAGGACGGGCGTGGACAGCGCCCAGCAAGTGCAGCCACTGTGCAGCCACCATGACAGCTAGAGGTTAGGTCAGCTGTGCCCTTTCAGCCTGAGGTCACCAGACTCCAGCAGGGTAGGCTCTGTAGTAGTTGTCCTTCTTCAGCTTGCAGCTCTCTGTGGAGCCTGGCTTCTGTCTGCATTTAACCGGATCCTGCAGCACTCTCTGCCAAGAGTGAAAGAAGACCAGAGCTCTGGCCTAGGTCAAGGCCATGCCCTGGCTCTCCCCCACCCCCCTACCCCGCCCCAGCTTTCCACCCTCCACCTCCACCTTCCCCTCCACCGCCTACCCCCGGCCAACTTGTCCTCTTTGCTTGCCTTGGATTTGAGCATGGTGAGTGAAGACCAGGGAAGGCATAGCAAATCAAATATGTAAGACCAGTGAGATGGCTCAGCATCTAAAGATACTTGCCGCCCAGCCTAACAACAATGACCTGAGTTCGATCCCAGAGTCCCTCGTGGTAGAAGAGAACCACTTCTCACAGATGGTCCTCTGACCTCCATATGTTACGGAGTGAGCCCCTCAGACACACACAATAAATGAGCACACAAAAAAATGAAGGTTAAGGTTAACATAAAGAAAACCAGTTGCCAGAGAAAGAATGGAAACATTTCCTCCTCTTAGATTCATCTAACACAGTATGAGTAAGAAAAGTCCTCTATATATGTAAAAAATAGATAAAAATGGTGGAGCTTAGCCAGATGGAATTCCAGCATTTGGGAGGCAGAGGCAGGTGAATTTCTGAGTTCGAGGCTAGCCTGGTCTATAGAGTGAGTTCTAGGACAGCCAGGGCTACACAGAGAAACCCTGTTTCAAAAAACCAAAAAAAACCCAACAAAACAAAACAAACAACAACAACAACAACAACAAAATGGTGGGGTTGAAGAGATGGCTCAGTGGGTAAGAGCACTGACTGCTCTTCTGAAGGTCCTGAGTTCAAATACCAGCAACCACATGGTGGCTCACAGCCATCTGTAATGAAATCTGACACTCTCTTCTGGTATGTCTGAAGACAGCTACAATGTACTTACATATAATAATAAATAAATCTTTGGGCTGGAGCGAGTGGGACTGGAGTAAGCAGAGGTCCTGGGTTCAATTCCCAGCAACCACATGATGGCCTACTCCCATTCTCAAGAGTTCTCTCTCTCTCTCTCTCTCTCTCTCTCTCTCTCTCTCTCTCTCTCTCCAGGGTCTCACTACATAGCCCTGGCTGTTCTGGAACTCACTACATAGACTAGGTTAGCTTCAAACTCAGAGATCTGCCTGCTTTTGCCTCCTAAGTGCTGGGATTAAAGGCCTGAGCCACCACCGCCTTTTTTCTTAATAAACACTCTATTTTTATTTCTAACCATGTGCCCTTGGTGCAATTCATTGCCCTTGGTCACAAGAATCTGAATATCTCCTTTTTTTCTTCTATTTATTTATCTGTTTATTTAGTAGCGAGGTGGGACAGGATGCATGCATGGAGCCGTGTATGGAGGCCAAAGGACATCTTGTAGGAATGGTTCCCTCTCTCCACTCTGTGGGTGGCAGGGACAGATCTCTCAGGCCGTCAAGTTTGGCTGCAAGCACCTTTACCTGCAGAGCCATCTCACCAGCCCAAGAACTGTATGTTTCAGCAAGTGGCCCTTGAGCATTCATCCCAGGACTCTAACCTGTGCCAATCACACTAGGTCTGATCAATAAGTAGGGAACAAAACCACCTCCAAACATCGGGAGCCTGAGGGAACAGACTCTACCCAATGGGCACAGCCTATGATGTCACGGGGGCACGCTGGAGCAGAAGTGATCACCTAAGATCCAGTGAGGCCCCTAGGGCAAGGATGACTTCTTCCATCCATTTTGCAGAATCTGAGCCAAGGTGATGACCAACAACCAGACTTCACCTTGATCAAGGCTGCTCAAGCATGCATAACTTTCACCCCTGTGCCAAATGTTTCTCTACTCAAGTGCCTCTGTCAGCGCCTGGAGGATGGACCCAGAGTCACAGGACCCTTTATCTGCTCCTCTTCCCAACCCACCGATTTTGTCATGTGCCTATTAGTCTCAGACACCTGGGCAGAGGAAACAGACCTGTGTGGAGAAACCGCCTCCATCAGTTTGGCCTGTTGCACATATCAGTGAGGCATTTTCTTCACTGAATGGCTGATGAGGGAGGGCTCAGCCCACTATGGGTAGTGCCAACCCCAGGAAGGTGGTCCGAGGAGGCATGAGAAAGGTAGCTGAGCAAGCCGAGAGGAGCAAGTCAGCCAGCAGCATTACTCCGTGGTCTCTGAGTTAGTTCCCGCCTCCAGCTCCCTGCCGGGAGTTCCTATCCTGACACGCTGTGAAGTGGGCAAGATTTGTAAGCCAAAAGAACCCATTCCTCCCCCAAGTTGCTTTTGATTGGTGTTTATCTGAGCAACGGACAGCACGACAGCACGGTAATATATACCTCTTCTCCAGTTACCTAATGTGCACGAAGTACTGGGTTCCGTCCCAGCAGAGCACAGCCCAGATATCACCGCCCCTGTAATCCCAGCACTTTCAAGGTAGAAGGAAGAGGACCAGCAGTTAAAGGTCATCCTCAGCTACACAGGAATCCAAGCCCAGCCTGGGCTACATGAAACCCTATTTAAAAAAAAAAAAAAAAAAAAAAAAAAGGCTGGGTATGGTGGTACATGCCTTTAACCCAGCACTCCGGAGGGTGAATCTCTGAGTCAAAGCCCAGCCTGGACTATACAACAAGTTCCAGGAATACACAGAGAAACCCTGTCTCAAACAAACAAACAAACAAACACCACAAAGTAACATTTTAGCACTGGTCACCATAGCCTGTCGGGGCTTCTGGTGCTGGGGCAGATAGCTTTGAGAGCAGGTCTCTTGTGGGAAACTTAACACTGAGGTGAACTCCAAGCATAGCTCTTGTTGGGGAAGGGACATGACTCTGGACCAGTTCTCAGAACCTGTAGGGGTGTGTGTTCAGAGGTCCCACTCATGGAGTGCCCTGCAGAAGGGAAAAGGAAACTGGCAAGTACAGCCCGAAATAACCTTGATACCCATGAAGAGGGGATCTGATAAATAAGCCACCTCTGTGGGGCATGGCTCAGTGGTAGAGCCCCTGCCTAGAATTCCCCAGTGAGGGGCTGGGGCGTGGCTCAGTGGTAGAGCCCCTGCCTAGAATCCCCTAGTGAGGGGCTGGGGTGTGGCTCGGTGGTAGAGCTCCTGCCTAGAATCCCCCAGTGAGGGGCTGGGGCGTGGCTCAGTGGTAGAGCCCCTGCCTAGAATCCCTCAGTGAGGGGCTGGGGCGTGGCTCGGTGGTAGAGCCCCTGCCTAGAATCCCCCAGTGAGGGGCTAGGGTGTGGCTCAGTGGTAAAGCCCCTGCCTAGAATCCCCCAGTGAGGGGCTGGGATGTGGCTCAGTGGTAGAGGCCCTGCCTAGAATCCCCCAGTTAGGAGCTGCAATGTGGCTCAGTGGTGGAGGCCCTGCCTAGAATCCCCCAGTGAGGGGCTGGGGCGGGGCTCAGTGGTAGAGCCCTTGCCTAGAATCCCCCAGTGAGGGGCTGGGGTGTGGCTCGGTGGTAGAGCCCCTGCCTAGAATCCCCTAGTGAGGGGCTGGGGTGTGGCTCGGTGGTAGAGCCCCTGCCTAGAATCCCCCAGTGAGGGGCTGGGGCGTGGCTCGGTGGTAGAGCACCTGCCTAGAATCAACCAACAGAAACATGGTACAGCCTGTAATCTCCACACAGTTCAAAATAACCCTTGGCTACAAACAGTGGGTCAAAGGCCAGCTCCACCTACTTAAAACGGTCTCAAAAAAAAAAAAATTAGAGAAAATAAAATAAATATACTCATTAAGACAACAGTTGCCACGGTTCCTGGAGGGAACACCAGTGGATGACAAGGAGCCTCAATGGCTCCTCTGCAGCTCCTAGGCCGGAAGCAGCGCTCCTGACAGTTGCCAAAACCATTGAACTCCACAGTACAAAGAGGCACCTTCACTGTATGCAAATTTTTAAAAACATTAGCCAGGAAGCCAGGGGAGAGGGAATGGAATGCAGCCTGCACAAGGGATGCTAATTGAATTACAAACGTGTGACATCATTCTTGAACAGGGACAGAGAAAGGGGCTGATCTAAGCAATTTGGGACACTACTCTGTCCAAAGACTGTAAGACTGGGGAGGGAACTAACCGTGTACCAACACCGGGCTTGGGCAAGTGCGGGTTTTTTCTCACAGGGGTATGTGGCTTGGCAGTTCTAAAACCACGGTTTAGGATGGAAGGAAGAGAAAATAGATTGGAGATGGGGTGGAGTGGGGGGGGCATTCCACTTCCTGTGCCAGAGAAAGAAACAAGGCTCAGACAGATTAACAAGGAATGCTGGGACAACAGGACAGCCCCAGGCAGAGGTTGGACTCCTGCCTTACTCCGTAGGCAGGAATTAATGCAAGCGCCATCAGAACACTGAATAGGAGTGGCTAAAACTATTAAACTCTTAGGGAAAAAAATGTGGGGTAGAGGGCGAGCTTCCTGGGTTTGGATTAGACAATGGCTTGATGAATAGAATCTCAAAAGTGTGGGCAACACAGGAAACACAGAAGGTGTTTGCGACTGCGACTTAAATGGGTGGATCAAGAATTCTAGCAGGAACATGAAGAGGCAGCATACATGATGGGGAAAAATATTTGGAAGTCAGACATATAGGGAGTGCTAAGTGTGATGGTATGTGGCTGAAGTGCCAGCTCCAGGGAGGCTGAGGCAGGAGGATTTTTGTTGCTGTTTGTTTTGTTTTTGGATACAGGGTTTCTCTGTATAGCCCTGGCTGTCCTGAGACTGGCTCTGTAGACCAGGCTGGCCTCAAACACACAGAGATTCCCCCCTACCTCTGCCTCCCCAGTGCTGGGATTAAGGAGTGTTCTACTATGCCCAACTGAGGCAGAAGGATTTTTATGAGTTCCAGGGCAGCTAGGGCTAATGTATGGTGAGACCCTATCTCACAAATAAAACAAAAGAATATGGGAAAGAGTTGTATATTGAATGTACAGAGAGCTTGGTAGCAACAGTATACTTATTGGTAGCAATGAGTATATTTATTTAGAGATGAGTAAAGAAAAGGCGGGGGAGGGATTCGTGGGAAGACTCTTGAATGCACACATCCATGGGGGGGGGGGGCGGTGCGCGCGCGCGCACACACACACACACACACACATACACACACACAGAGCACATGCATGTACACAGACCAGAGTAGCTTTTCTGTCCTAATATATACATTAGGGAGGAGGAGAAAGGAGGGAGGGGGTAGAAGGAGGGAGGGAGGGAGGGAGGGGGAAAGGAGGGAGGGAGAAGGTCTTTCTGTCTCCAAGTGTGGGGATTGAAGTCCTGTACTACTAAGCCTGTCCTTTCTGCTCTATCTTACCACCATGGATGCACTCTGCATGGATGTAGCCATGGCTCAGCAGTTAAGAACACTTGCTCCTCTTGCAGAGGACCTGAGTTTAGTTCTCACCCCCAACATCCAGGGGTTCACTATTGCCTGTAACTCCAAGGGATCTGATATCTTCTTTTGGCTTCTGCAGGTCTCTGAACACACATGGCAAGATGCATGCACGTGAGTGTGCATGCACACATACATACCCATAAATTTAAAAAAAGTTTTAGTGGTGGTGCACACCTTTAATTCCAGCACCTGGGAGGCAGAGACAGGCAGATTTCTGAGTTTGAGGCCAGCCTGGTCTACAGAGTGAGCTCCAGGACAGCCAGGGCTATACAGAGAAATCCTGTCTCAAAAAACCAAAATCCAAAATCCAACAACAACAACAACAACAACAAAAACAACAAAAAAAATTTTTTTTAAAGCACATAGTTGATTGGAATACCAGTTTTTGTACATTTGGGATCTGAGATTCAATATTGAAATCCAGAGCTCAAGGACATCTGTTGAATCCCTAGGGACACTGAAACAGTTTGTGACATTAAGAATAGAAATATTTTTAAGAATATTTTATTTAGCTGGGCGGTGGCAGCGGCGGCGGCGGCGGTGGCCGCGGTGGTGGCTCACACCTTTAATCCCAGGAAGGTTGAGGCAGGTGGATTTCTGAGTTCGAGGCCAAACTGGTCTGCAGAGTGAGTTCCAGGACAGCCAGGGCTACACAGAGAAACCGTGTCTTGAAAAATTTAAATATATATATATATATTTTTTTTTTCTTTATTTTTTGTATGAGTACACTGTTGCTGTTTTCAGATACACCAGAAGAGGGCACCACATCTCATTACAGATGGTTGTGAGCCACCATGTGGTTGCTGGGAATTGAACTCAGGACCTCTGGAAGAGCAGTCAATGCTCTTAACCACTGAGCCATCTCTCCAGTCCCCCAAAAAGAAATTTTATCTATTGCAGGCACTGTGACCTCCAAGACTGACTAGTTTGATCCCTGGAACCCACATGGCAGAAGGAGAGAACTGGGTTCCACAAGTTGCTCTCTGAGTTCCACACATGCCACAGCATGTGGGCAAAACACATATCTTCATGATTATGTGTGCTCACCTGCACACATGTGTGCACCTGTACACACATGGAGAGGCAGAGATGCCAGGGTCTACATGTGAGTACGCATCTTCTTGCTTGCGGATACGGGTGAGTGCCAAGAAGCCAGGAAGCAAGCATGCCCACACAGGGGCTAAGATAGTCACCCCTGGAATCTGCCCCTTGTGGAAAGTGGGGTGAAAGCGTCTCTATAAGCCTGGAGTTTGTAGGGGAGACCCCAGGCTGAGTAAGAGAGGATGTTCCCTGTGGGACATGCAGCAGCAGAGCCAGGTGGGGTGTTGTCCCCTGTGCACCTGGATGCTGAGCCCGTTCCCTCTCCTGCTGGGTCCCACTGTCCCTTGTCCGTCTGAGCAAACTGATCACCTCCTAGAAACCACCCTCTAGGGGCAGACACCTGCTGGCCGCCGAAGATGTTCTTTCAGTACCAATGTGGCCTCCTCTTTACCAAGGTATGACAGTACTTGAGACCAATCTGGCCCATTTGGCTATCCATAGAGGTCCCCAGGACCCCAAAGGACAGGAGCCAGGATACTGGAGGACCATGAGTTCTTGTAGGCAGAAGGGATCTGCTGGAAATAGGAGCCCGGGTGTGGCTTCCATGCACATGCCTGGAACAGAGAGAGAGGCTGCAGCAGGGGCAAGATCAACATGAACTGGAGCTTAGGGGGTGCGTCATGGCACCCAGGGGGACTATCCTTATGTTGGTTGTATTCAGAGGATAGTGGGAGTCTTCCCAGGACCCTCTTTCCTTTGGTATTACCCTGCTTGGTGAGACTCTAAGCCTTCCCTCTTCTCCCTCACCTCTATGACTGATCGGCAGAGATAAGGGGTGGGGGTGGGGCAGAAAGTCCCAACCAGCACCCCAGATCTTCACAGGAAGCCTTAGAACACGATAGCTACTTGTGATGGTTTGTACATGCTGGGCCCAGGGTGTGGCACTATTAGAAGGTGTGGCCCTGTTGAAGTAGATGTGGCCTTGTTGGAGTAGGTGTGTCACTGTAGATGTGAGCTTTAAGACCCTCATCCTAGCTGCCTGGAAGTCAGTATTCTGCTAGCAGCCTTCAGATGAAGATGTAGAAGAACTCTCAGCTCCTCCTGCACCATGCCTGCCTGGACGCTGCCATGCTCCTGCCGTGATGATAATGGACTGAACCTCTGAACCTGTAAGCCAGCCCCAATTAAATGTTGTCCTTGTAAGAGTTGCCTTGGTAATAGTGTCTGTTCACAGCAGTAAAACCCTAATTAAGACACTACTGTTCAAAGAAGCCCAGGGTATCACTGGCCCTCGGCAAATGGGACAGGAACGCATGTGTCTACCCACCTCACACCAATCCATCCACACATTTCTGCTCGGTGACATGTCCCTGCAGTCACATACCTGAAGCCTGCTAGGTCCCTGGTTACGGCTGGTCCATGAAGGATGCTCCTTTAGGGAGGTGGCATCCATGTGGCCTCTCTGAATCATGTGGGAAAGGGTTGTGCTTGCAGGTAATGGGGGAGAGGCTGCTCCAGTCACCTTCTGTATTTCAGCCCCATGTTCCTTAGACTCTCATCTCTGGGAGAGACCCAAGAGCCATCACCTTACTGGAAAAAGAATGTGTTTTGGCTTATGGTTTCCAAACTTTCAGGCCATGTTAAGCTGTTTCTGTGTCTGGGTCAGGGTGGGGAAGAGCATCATGGTGGATGGACATGGTGGGGAGGGGCAGGTG
Organism: Montemys delectorum; assembly: GCA_019843815.1. Classification (NCBI taxonomy): domain Eukaryota; kingdom Metazoa; phylum Chordata; class Mammalia; order Rodentia; family Muridae; genus Montemys; species Montemys delectorum. The sequence goes on along the minus strand of JADRCD010098929.1, from coordinate 3,028 downwards.
GAAGAAGGGAGAGAAAGAGGAGGAAAACGAGGAAGAGAAAGAGAAAGAGTAGTAGTAGTAATAGGGGCCAGTGACATGGCTCAGTGGGAGAAAGAAGCTTGCTACCAATCCTGGACTTCTGAGTTCGATCCCTGGGACCCAAATAGTGGAAGGAGAGAGCTGGCTCCCAAAAGTTATCCTTTCTGATTCAACCCATAACAGGCCCTATGTATGCGTGGACCTCCTCGATAGGGAAGGCTCACACTTTGGCCCTGGCAGGGCCTATCTGTTTTGTCAGAACCACAACAGTCTGTTTCCAGTACATTCTCAGATATGTGAGTGACTTTGATTGGAAAATATGTATTTTAGAAAAATAGTTTCTCTTTTTTCTTTTTAAAGTAGGTGTGTGTGTGTGTGTGTGTGTGTGTGTGAGAGAGAGAGAGAGAGAGAGAGAGAGAGAGAGAGAGAGAGAGAGAGCGCACAGGGACATAAATATCATGGCACATGAAGGTCAGAGGGCAGCCTTAGGAGTCTGAACCTGCCCTTTACCTTGCTTGTCACAGAGACAGGGTCTCACACACACAGCAGAATAGGTGGCCTTTAAACTTCTGAGGATTCTCCTGTCTTTATCTCTCTTGTCCCTCTACCCCCAACCACCGGACGTGTTAGATTATGCATGATACCACAGCCAATTTTCTGTGGGTGGGTGCTGGGGATTTGAACTCTGTTCCTCACGCTTGTGCAGCCGGCAGTTACTCACTGAGCCATCTCCTTGACCCCTTTTCTTTCCTTTCCTAAATGAGACAGGATCTCATTTAGCCTTTGCTGACACCAACAGCCATAGGTAGACACAGACTGGCCTTGGATTTCTAACTCTTTTGTCTCAGCCGCCTGAGAGCTGAAATCATAGGCTGTGCCACTGCACCTGGTTTATATGGTGTTGGGCGTGGCCCTCTACCAACTGAGACCCATCCCAAGCCCCTACTTAAAAAAGATTTATTCATTTTTATTTTATGTGTATGAGTGCTTTGTTTACACCTATGTTTGTGCACTCCTTGTGTGCCTGGTGCCCAAAGAGACCAGAGATCCGTGTCAGATGCCCTGGAACTGGAGTTAGAGATGGTTGTGAGACACCATGTGGATTCTGGGAGCTAAACCCCAGCCTCTGCAAGAGCAGCCAGTTCTCTTAGCCACCGAGCCTCTCTTCAGCTCCCTCTTAACCTGTCCTCTTATAAATGAGTTATAAATAGGTTTTGCAAATATTTTGGTGAGGACACTGAGACTCACCGCTGGGGACAGATGGGCTGTTCACTCTAGGCTGAGTTCCTGCCAGTCTTGGGGAGAGGTAGGGAGTGGGAAGTGGGCACAGCCAGTAGCCGGATGGAGCAGCATCCAGACCTTGAGAGTCCAGGGGAGGCCAGAGGGACCCATTGTGCTCTGGCCAACTGCCTAGAACATCCCGGAACTTGGGGATGGGGGCCATGTCCTCCTGAGAGCACACCAGGCTCCGTCTTTACAGAGGAGCAGAACCAGGGGTGGGGGTGGGGAATCTGGAGGCAGAACCATGGATGTGTCAGGAGGTAGAGGGTACAATCAACAGTCAGTGACCCAGGTTGGATGCCCCTGTCTGTGCTTGTGCCTTGAGGACCCCAGAAGCTGTTCAACTTTTCTCCCTCCACCCAGCATCTCTCCAGCCAAGAGCCCACTCCTTCCCCGTGCACTCTGCCATCCTGACAGCTAGCCATTCAGAGCCTGTCAGCATGGGCTCAGGTCCAGCTTAGGAGACAAAGCTGTACCCAGGGCCACAGCCTGGCTGACCCTGGATGGGTAGTTGGCACTGCTGCTTGGGCAGCCCCTCACCATGGATACTACCACCCACATTCAGCTCAGAGGTGGCCATTGTCTCCCTGCCAGTGTGTGGCAAGCACCCAAGAGCCCAGGCTGGCACTGCCACAGTGGTGTCTCAGGCCACGAGATGGAATGGAGTATTTTCCCACGCATTAGGATCCAGTGGTCCTGGAACAGTGACCTGGTAGATAAGTGTCTTAGTCAGGGTTTCTTCTATTCCTGCACAAACATCATGACCAAGAAGCAAGTTGGGGAGGAAAGGGTTTATTCAGCTTACACTTCCACATTGCTGTTCATCACCAGAGGAAGTCAGGACTGGAACTCAAGCAGGTCAGGAAGCAGGAGCTGATGCAGAGGCCATGGAGGGATGTTACTTAATGGCTTGCTTCCCCTGGCTTGTTCAGCTTGCTTTCTTATAGAACCCAGGACTACCAGCCCAGGGATGGATGGCACCACCCACAATGGGCCTTCCCATCCTTGATCACTAATTGAGAAAAATGCTTTACAGCTGTATCTCATGGAGGCATTTCCCCAACTGAAGTTCCTTTCTCTGTGATAACTCCAGCTTGTATCAAGTTGACACACAAAACCAGGCAATACAATGAGGAAACTGAGGCCTGGGGAGGAAGAGCGTTCGCCCTCAGTGCCAGCAGAAACTGGACATTGGCTGCCCTTCATGAAAGCCCATTCATTCCCTCTTTCAAGGCCCACCTGCGGCTTCCCTAGTCCTTGTTACTTGATTGACACTCTTCCCAGTCCCTCCCCATTCATCCAGAAAGACCACAGATCCCATTGCTCTTGTTTCCTTCCTAACTCACCCCAGTTTCTCTTGGGAGAACTTCCTTGGTCACGTGGTCTCCTGCATAGAATGCTATGGGGTCTGGCCCCAAGTAGCTCAGACTGAATGGCCCCTGAGGAATCTTCCAGGCCCTCTGTCTCCTCACTGGTTGAATCTCAGCCAGACTGCTCGGCTGCATCAGCTGGGACCTGGGTAGTCCATGGCTTCTTTCTGCTCACTCACACCATCATCAGGACCAGGCTTTTCCATAGAGCATCCTGGCCAAGCAGGGTGAAGTGGAGGAGTCCAGGAAGAGATGGCAGATGGAGAACTCTTCTGAGCAGTGCTGGGTCCAAACCTGCCTCTACCCTTTCCAGCAGGACAGTTATCTGATTCATGACTATATATATATATATATATATA
>JADRCD010098928.1:0-14813 GCA_019843815.1 Montemys delectorum | reverse complement strand
CACACACACACACACACACACACACACACACACACACACACACCACAGAATCTATTGTTTTCTTAATAGTTTGAGTAAAATAAACCCACCAAATTAGACCACTCTAGATATAAAAAACAATAAGATTCTAAGCTGCCTCAGAGAGCCCAGCTCAATGGGAAAGCAAATAGATTTTCCATGATAGTCAACAGGGTGAGAGATTTTTTGAGCTGACTGTGGCTGTTCAGGTTAATTGAGAACTTGATGCACTTTGCTGCAAGTAGTTGACCATTGTGGGGAGAGAAGATATGTACTGGCTTTCTTAACAAATAGAAACCCACCTTACAAGACTTCTGAAGGATGCTGCATTTAGATTTCTCTTTACACTGGAATAATCTGGCCTGAGTTGGGCCAGGGGCATCTAGAACATTTCAGCAGCACTCATATTCAAGGAGCCCACTTTATGGCTTAACAATTATCACATGCTTCTTGGTTTGAAATGTGAGCATCTGAGGAGTTTCACAAAATACTCAATAATTAGTTAACCTCTTGATGAGCAAACTTAAAAATACTATTTCAGAAGACATTTACAATTTCAAATATCTAATTTCAAATACTTGTCTCAGTAGTACAACTATTGAGCATTGCATTTTCTTTTTGGTGATTTATATATTATTTTATTTTTATTTATCTTTTCATACAATGCATCCTGACTGCAGCCTTGTCTCCCCCCACTCCTCCCAGTATCTACCCTACCCAAACTTCCCTCTTCCCCAAAACCACTGCTCTGCTTCCCTTGAGAAAAGCACAGACATCATTGGGATATCAGCAAAACACAGCAAATAAGACTAGGCACAAACTCTCATATCAAGACTAGATGAGTCAACCTAATAGGAGGAAAAGGGTCCCAAGGGCAAGAAAGAATCAGAGGCAGCCCCCACCCAAGTCTCACTGTTAGTAGTTCCATAAATACCCCAAGTTAAACAGCAACTACTTAAATGCAGAGAACCTAGCTCAAATCCATGTAGGCTTCATGATTTCTGGTTCAGTATTTGTGAGTCCTTATGAGCTCTGCTTAGTTGATTCTGTGGGCCATGTTCTTCTGGTATCCTCAACCCCTCTTCATCTTCAAATTATTCCTTGCCTTGTTTCATGAGGTTCTCCAAAGCCTAATGTTTGACTTTGGATTTCTGCATCTGCTCTTATCAGGTGCTGGAGGAAAACCTCTCTGAAATGATTGGCCTAGGCACCAATTTATGAGCATAGCAGAATATCACTGAGGTTCATGTAATTGATATTATTATTATTATTATTATTATTATTATTATTATTATTATTACTACTACTACTACTACTACTACTACTACTACTACTACTACTACTATTATGGCTAATCATGTTTGGTTCTGTCCTAGGTATCCGGGTCATCCAGCTTCTGGATCCTGGCTATCCAGGCAGTGTTGGTCATGTGGTTTGGGCCTCAAGTTAGATCAGTCATTGGTTGGCCACACCCACAAACTCTGAGCAAACATTGTCACACCACAAATTGTAGACAGGACAGAAGGTATGGATCAAAGGGCTTGTGACTACGTTTGTATCGCCATCCCAGAACTGGAAGCCTTTCCTAGTTATAGAAGATGTCTAGTTCAAACTCCATACCCTCCATTAATAGGAGCCCTCACAAAGGTCACCCTTAATATTCTACTAAGTTTCTACTGCGCTAGATTGCCACGTTGAGCCCAAATGCCGATTCTAGTCATCTCTCATATACTCTCTTGCTCCATCCACCCTTACTTAGATGGTTGTTCCTGTTCTCTTTTCTACCTCCCTTCAATCCACCCACATCATTTATTCTATTTTCCCTTCCCAGGGAGATCCATACATGCCCCCTAAAACCCTACTTGATTAACTTCTCTGGGTTTGTAGACTGTAGCTTGATTACCATTTACTTAACAGCTAGTATCCACTTATAAGGGAGTACATATCATGTATGTCTTTCTGGGTCTGGGTCATCTTACTTTTGTTTCATCCATTTCCCTACAAATTACATGTTATTGTTTTTAAGTGCTGAGTAATTTTACAATGTGTAAATGTATCCCATTTTCTTTATCCACTCTTTTTAGTCAAGGGAAATCTAGGTTGTTTCCAGTTCTTGGCTATTGTGAATAAAGCTGTTATGAACATAGTTGAGCAAGTGTCATTTTTTTTTGTAGGATAAAGCATATTTTGGTTATACACCTAAGAATTGTAGAGCTGGGTCTTTAGGTAGATTGGCTGCATTTTCTGAGGAACTTCTATATTGGTTTCCATAGTAGCTGGACAAGTTTGTACTCCTACCAACAGTGGATGAGTATTCCCATTAATGTATAACCTAGCTAGCATGACCTGCTGCTTGTGTTATTATTCTTAGCTATACTGACAGGTGAATAATGGAATCTTAAAGTAATTTTGATTTCCATTTCCTTGATGGGTAATGGTGTTGAACATTGGTTGATGTTTTTCCTGTATGTATATCTGCGTAAGGGCACCAAATCACCTGGAACTGGAGTTACAGACAGTTGTGAGGTGAAATGTGGTTGCTGGGAATTGTACTCCAGGTCCTTTACAAAAGCAGGGAATGTTATAAACTGCAACTTGGGAATAAGACAAGTTCAAGAATCTGGACTTGTATGTTTGCTTATTCTAAATACTCACTATTTCTAGGAAAATTTTCACCAAACCAACTAAAAATTGATACTGTCAACTTAGAGGAATAGTTCAGTGGTTAACAGTGTTTGATATGAAAATATGAGGATCTAAATTTAAATTCTTGGAACACACATAAAAAACTAAATGACAGTACATATCAAGAATTATGACATTTGAGCTTAGAGACAGGTGGAGCTTTGAAACCTTCTGGACAACCAGTTTGGCAAGCTTCTTGTTCAGTGAAGGAAGCTGTCAGAAGAAGGTAGGTGGTGGGGCCAGGCATAGTGGTACATGCCTTGAATCATAGCACTTGGGAGGCAAAGGCCAGAGGATCTATATGCTTCTGAGGACATTCTGATCTATATAGCAAGTTCCGTGACATCCAGGCTACATGGAGAAATCCTGTCTAAGGAAAAATTATAGGCTAGAAAGTGGTCATGAAAGATGCTTAAAGCCCTCTTCTGCCCTCTACATTAACACACACACACACACACACACACACACACACACACACACACAATCACAAAATACATATAGCTTAAATTTACATATTCTGTATTTTATGCCAAAGTCATTGACATTGTTTAATTAAGGATGTAGCACTTATAAGCTCTTTACAACAAATTATACTTTATTATGTAGTCTAAGTTGGCTTTTATATATAGTCTGCATAGAAAAATACATAAATAATTGTATAATTGTGTATTTGCATATGGTATTGATTAGGGCATGAAATAATGAAAGGAATTTAAAATAATGGAAGATATATATATCTAAATATACATATATATGAGATATGTACAAAATGTGTGAATACAAATATGTCTGTTAATTTCCTACTCTGTTAAATCTTACTAAGCATATATTTCTTGGCAGCCGTGACTTGAATTTTAATTATAAACATAGATTTTATGTAATAATGTTAAAAATTCGTTAGCATTCAGAAACTAAACTTTAGGACAGAAACATTAATATAAATCACTAATTATGAGCTGAACTTTAATATTCCAGAAGTCTTGGGATTAAGACTCAGTGAAAATTTTAATTCAATGAATACTATCAATCTGCATGATATAAATATATATGTATGTGTATTTATGTTTGTTTTACATAGGCTATCTTAATTGAGTATAATAAATCCCTTTTAGTGTTTTTACCTATCATATTTATAAAGATATACTAAACTTTGATTTCTCTAGTGCCCATTGTATTAAACATTTTATGTGGATTTAAATTTATCACCTGTAGTTGCATGTTGGTAAAATGAAACACAGTTTATTTGGAATTCTTACTACAGGTCTAGTTATATAAAATTTTGGTTTTCATCATCTTGACTTCATTGATTTTATGCACTTTGATCTTTACTTTGTATTATATAAAAGTCAATATGTTGATCCCTAACTGCATCTGCTGCTTAGATAGTAGTTATTTTAGAACTGATTCTTTCCAAGCACTATAATGACACTGAAAATTGGTACTGTGTGCTCCTGTCAGCACTTCCTAGTCATAAACAGTATGAAGAATTGCAAAAATCATGGGATGAAAGTACTATTCTCTCCAATTCAACATTAAATTCAAACAGTTTATAAGAAAAGATATAGAAAAAAATGGTCAATATTTCATTTGTTCATTCTTTGAAATTTTAGTGTTAGTATTGCTATTTTACTATAATTAAAATACATGATAAGGATTTTACCATATTGAATCAGATTTAATTTATGTAAATGGAAGTATATTAGAACAACTATTTTTTGTTATAAAAGTTGTGTATATATGTGTGAGTGGGGTTCCTAAAATCAAATTGCTGGCCCTCTGAAATGTAAAAATACAAAAAAGGATAATCTCTTAGTTAGAAAAAGCAGCATTTGTCTTGTAAGATATAAGATCATCCAAATGAGTAGCCCATATTGACAATGAATATAGCAGTCACATGTACACATATAAGGAACAGATATGCTGATCAATATTTTAGAAAGCTAAAGTAACTTTTACTGAATATTTGGCACACAGATTCTATGTAAAATTATGCACCTATCTCTATAATTAATGTGATACACCTAGACTGGTCAACTCATTTCTCAGGTTTAAACCTGATAAAGTAAACAAGTAAAAGATGTCATTTGATGATCCACTTGCCAATTTTTACTCTTGAGTATAGGACACTATTGCGGATGCCAAGAAGTGCTTGGTGACAGGAGCCTGTTATAGATGTCTCCTGAGAGGCTCTGGCAAATGCAGAGGTAGATGCTCACAGCCAACCATTGGACTGAGCATACAGTCTCCGTTGGAGGAGTTAGAGAAAGGGCTGAAGGACCTGAAGGGGTTTGCAACCCATAGGAAGAACAATATCAATCAACCATCTCCCCCAGAGCTCCCTGAAACTAAACAAGCAAAGAGTACACATAGAGGGACCCAAGGCTCCAACCGCATATGTAGCAGAGGATGGCTTTGTGGGACATCAGTGGGAGGAGAAACCCTTGGTCCTGGGAAGGTTCCATCCCCCAGTGTAAGGGAATGCCAGGGCAGGGAGGTGGGTGGGTGGGTGAGCACCCTCATAGAAGCAGGGGGAGTGAGGATGGGGTAGGGAATTCCTGGAGGAGAAACCTGTAAAGGAGATAGCATTTGAAATGTAAATAAATGAAATATCCAATAAAAAAAACAAAGTTTTACTTTAATCACATTAATTTATTACAATGCAAAAATTAATCCAAAAACTTAACACTGAGGAATATTTCTGGATTATATTATTTTAAATGTTTTATGTCCAAGTAGTAATGATCCTACCCAGGTAATTCAACATAAAGATATTTAGGCCTATAGAGTTAAGCAACTCTTAAGGGTAATGTGAATCTGAACTTAGCAAGAAAGGTTTTGCTACACACATTACCATGCTCTCCTAGAAGACTGTGGTATAAATTACTGTTCTTGTAATCCATATAGAAATGCTGTCTTCACACAATGTTGCAGAAAACTTTATCTCCTTGTAATCTCAATGTTTTCAGATCTCTGGAAGAGTGAAAATGTTTAGTCAACTTGAGAAAAAGGATGATAGTGAGTCACTTATGTGCATATGGTGAGCTAGGGAGGATGTATTTTTTTATTGCTTCTAAAGCTTACACAATTTTGGATCTTAATCTGTAAGCAAAAAAACGACACACAAGTACAGCCACAAAATTAAGTATAAAGTTTTAAAAGAGGCCTGTATACTATAAAAGACCCTCATCTTCATTGGCCTCCCTCTCTATACTGATTGCTTTAACTTAAATAACAGTTTCAAATGAACCTTTTTGGAAAAATGTGTTATTTCTTTCTATAAAATTTTATTGTTGAATGTAACCAAAGGGTAGTTTTTTTTCTTTCCATTCAAAATTATATCCTTCTAATGTGTATAAAAAATTAAAATTCAGAAAACAAATTTTACATGTATGGATATGCATAAAGAGAAAGTGGCAATATTCTTTAAGCAGAATGATTATTGCCTTACAGTTTATCAATACAGTCATTCAATATGAAAACTCTAGTTAGCAACATTTATGTAGACAGAAGAACTATTTTAAAGTTTTAATCTATAAATGATCTCAGTATCAGATAGAGTGGAAAATGTTATATCTTTATGTATAATGTGCAATGATCAAATATGGCTTAACATGTATTAGCTAACATATTTATTAGTATTACTTTTATTGGTAGTATTTAAATCTCCATGTCTACTTTGAAATATTTAATGAATATCTTAGTTAAATTCAGTTTATTGTGTTCTGCAACAATAAATTATCTTAATCCTATCTATTTTCAATTTTATATGGACTACCCATATAAAATTCTTTTATAATTCTTTCCCAGATATTGGTAACCAATGTCCTTTCCTCAGTTTACAGACAATATTTTTTTTTATTTTGTCTGTGTATTGTATGTAGTATGAATTCATATGTGGCGATGTATGTTTGCATGTATTGAGGGTTACATGTTTATGTGGGTATGTATGCCTAAGAATATGTATATGGAGGCCGAATATTAATATAAATTTCCTTTAAAATGACTTCAACTTTATTTATTGAGGCATGGTCTCTTGTTATTTCCATGTAGAGCAGGGAATCTGGTCTCTCTTTCCTCATCTCTAAGCTTTAGGACACAGGCTGAGATAAAACAATATTATTGATTCTTGAAGACCAAAATCTCTGTTGTAATGCATTTGACTCTTACATTAAGGAAATCTGTATGACTATATATTTTTGAAAATTACTAATTTGTAAATTTTTTATGGTTTAAAGGCATTTATTGTAGAAAGGGAGAGAGAGAGAGAGAGAGAGAGAGAGAGAGAGAGAGAGAGAGAGAGAGAGAGAGAGAGAGAGAGAAAGAGAAAAAAAATGGCTGGCTATGGCCATGTGGAGAGGGGGGGAAAAGGGGGAACAAGGGAGCAAGAGTAAGAGCAAGAGGGTAAGAGAAGGAAGAGAGAGAAGAGCGATTTGTAAATTATTTTATGTCACTTCAAGTGAGAATGTATTATTCATGGGTTTTTATAAAGTGTCAGTTCTGATATTCATAGAAACAATGAATATGAAAAATATTGTTTGCCATAGATTCCCTCTGTTAGTATACTACATATAGAATACATGATTAACATAGAAGAAACAAATGTAATATTTTATACTACATGGTATTTTAAAGATAGGCAATGTTATTATATTTACCACACTTCTGGAGACTATTAGTTGCAGGATATGACCTTATTTCCCTGAAGTAACATATGTGGGATTGAAGCTCTAAACTTCAAACACAGAGAGCAGCAGGCTTTTCATTATTACCACTATGTCTTTTACAAAGGCCAGTGGAAGTTTACACCTCTGTCTTTCCCAACGTACAAATGACCACATTCCTAAGCTCTCACAATTTAGCTTTTTATTATGACTGTTTTTATTAAAGTTATTTAATTACGATCCTCTGCTTTTGGCAGGATAATTATCAACCCAGCATATTTATAATAAGTGATGTCTTTACAAAGTCAAGGTGGACAACAAACTCAGGCATGATTGTAGCTGCTAGAATATATTATGTACAACCACATTTCAGAGGGAGTGTCAATCATCATGAATTAATTTTTGTATGTGACACGGATGAGAACAACAACCAAGAATGCAATGGATCAAAGCACATACAACATAGTAAAGAGATTTGGAATTATCCACAAAACTATATCCTCTTTAATGGAGAAATTTTAGGAGTAAAGTCAGATCCTGAATAATAGCATGATCTTGGATACTGCCTTCGAATAACACCTTTAAACATACACTCTTTGACATGATGTTCTGAAAGTAAGATTTATTTTCTAATAATAAGATTCTCAAAGCAGTTAGACATATTCTATTGTAAAGTAATCACTTAAAATATTAGATATTTGTTAATAGTATTATATATATAAACTATTGAAAAATTACTGAGATGAAAAAGGACAATACCAATGAGCATGGCAAATTGGATGGGAAAATATTCAGGAGTAAAATTAAGAGTACAAGAGATGTCTTTCCCCATGAACCACATCAATAGGCTGTCCAATGCCAATACACATTTGTATATGTAATGTATACAAAATGTAACATTGTACAGACCGAACTATATATATATATATATGTATATATGTATACATATATATGTATATGCATATATGTATATATACATATATGTGCACATATATGTACATATATATACATATATGCATATACATACATATATGTGTATATATATATCACAATTAGTGAAAAATAGAGGCCATGGATTTGAATAAGAAAAGGGAGGAGTGTATGTTAGGGGTTGGAGGGAGGAAAAGGAAGGAAAAAATATTGTAACTAAATTATAATTTCAAATAAGTAATAACTGATCATGTACTTTAGCTTTCATAAAGAATTACTGTACAAGAAAAAAGAACTAGATGGGAAGACAATGTTTTTATTGGTAGAAACAACTCTATTTTGAAAGGAACTTCTACTCTAAATATTATCTGAAGACATATGTATTGGTAGATGGAAGATGGATATTATACTCTATTAATAAAAATTGCCTCAAAGAAGGAAAAAATAGAGAAAGAAAAAGAAAATAAACACCTTCAAAAACTACAGTGAACCTTTACTATCTGGAGGACAAGATGAAACATTTTATCATGTTATATCCATTTCAGGTACACAATTTGTCTAATAAATAGCTGAAGACATAGTTCTCTGCATTATCATAATCATGGGAAACTATTTTTGATATAATTTCCTTAGAAACAATAGGTTTTCCAAAATTAGGTTTTCCACTGATATGATTGAAGTAATAGTGTCTACTGGAGTTGAAAATTGTACTTATTTCCCAAGCACAAATTGAAAAATCCTGTTAAATAGTAATGTTAATCCAAAGTTTGTATTGGATATATAGGGAAGAAATAGAAGATCTGCCTGAAGCCAAGGAATCCTTTTATACCCTTTTATATGTTACCCTGGTTAAAACACAGAGCATCAAAAGAGAACAACATACTTTCAATGTCAAGACAAACAAAGAAATAGTAAAACAAAAAAATGCCAAAATGAAACAAAAAGCCCCTACATAAAATCAGTGAGCATGATTTGGTATCTCAGAATGTAATTTTTTTGAGACACAGACTTTATCACATTTTTACATAATATTTTGCCTTTTTTTTATACCTTTAAAATTCCGTCTTTCGACATCTTGCATACTCAGATGTGACAACTCACTGAGTTACTTTCCTTCTACTTGATACTTTAAAACTCATTGAAAGAAATAAAACATGTTCAAATGCTTATCACTAAATTTAACATTTAACTTGTCTTCCATTTATAGTAGATATGAACTATGATCTAAAACCAATTCCAACATTTATGTTTTCCAGCTGTCTCAGAACATTTTCATAATCTTTTATCACATAGTTAGGAAACTATCTCACCATTTGACAGACTTATGGATGTTGGATGTCACAGAATATTATGTATTGGAGGACACCAGGAAAACATGGCCCACTGAATCAACTAAGTAGGGCTCACATGGGTTCACAGAGACTGAAATACAAGGATGCAAAAATGCATGTGTCTTTACCTGGTCTTTTGCATGTATGTTATGGATGTTAGCTTGTTAGTTTTGTGGGAATCTTATCAGTGGGAGCTGTAAAATGTTGCTTTATTTCCTCAGATGAAATGGTGAGATGGGAAATGTACACAAGCTGTGTACGCATATGACTTGTGCTGAATCTGAAGCATTTTTTTCTTTTCTCTGTTTTAACTATCCTAGGCTTAGAAGCTTCTAGATTCCATGCAATTTAATCTTCCAAGACGACTGATTCAGTTCAGCTTCTCTCGGTTTCTCACTCAATTGCTCTCCTTAGCCTCATACTAACTATGAAAATATTTTCTAAATTTTCGACTCCTTCACATTCTATGTGTCCAGCTTGCTTGTCACCTGCCTCTAATAAACTGTCCTGGTAAAACTACATACATACCATACCACCACATCTTTCTTTCCCTGCACTGCTTTTCTTTTTTACTAGATATTTTCATTATTTACATTTCAAATATTATCCCCTTTCCTGGTTTCCCCTCCAAAAAAACAAAAACAAAAACAAAAACACAAAAAACAAAAAACAAAAAAACCCCTATTCACGCCACTCTCTCCCTGCTCACCAACCTACCCTCTCCTGCTTCCTGGCCCTGGTATTCCCCTACATTGGGTCATAGAACCTGCACAGGACCAAGGGCCTCTCCCATTGATGACCAGCTAGACCATCCTCTGCTACATATGCAGCTGGAGCCATGAGTCCCACCATGTGTACTCTTTGTTTAGTAGTTTAGTCCCTGGGAGCTCTGGGGGTACTAGTTAGTTCTAGTTACCTCCTATGGGGCTGCAAACCCTTCAGCTCATTGAGTCCTTTCTCTAGTTCTAAAGTAGCCTCTCTTTTTCTGTGTTGTTCCCTTGAGAGTTGGGTGTATCTTATCTCTGACTCATTCTGTCAAATTTTTCTCTGATTCATCACTTTATCCCTCAATTAGATAACTTTCAAACACAGTTGCTTCCTTCTACAAACTAACCTTACCTTTATTGTTAGGAATTAAAACTATGTACTAAGGGCATGCTTGTATTGCAACTAGGTCATACTGTGATTCAGAGCATGTCTGCATTCCAATTGGATCACAAACGCCTATAATATCTTTGGATATGATCCCTCACCAGCAATGTTGCTGGATTAAAATTCTGCTACATGGAGTGTAGACTCTGACTCTTTGTATCTCTGACTTTATAATCTCTGACTCTTTGGTCTGCTCTTGACATTCTTTTCTCCTATTGGGTTGCCTTGTTCTGCATTGATAAGAGCATCTTGGTCTTGTTTAATTGCCACTTGTGCTGTCCTGTCTGGCTGTCATGTCTTGGGGACCTAAGCTTTTCTGAAGAGGAAATGGAGGCAGGGTACATCTGTGGGAAAGGATAAATGGGGCAGTATAGGAGGAGTGAGGGGAGAAGAAACTTTTATTGGGATGTAGTATATGAAAGAAAAATACATTTTAAAATAAATTTCACACATTCACAAAAAGATTGTTTGTACTTAGTATGACTGGGGTCTCATTTTCACCATATTCATAGTCAAACATTACCATGTGTTCATTCATTTTAAAATGTTTATGTTAAAGTCACTAATGACCAGTGATCACTTCTTCCTTCTCATTTTATTTGATCATTTTATTTGTAGTTTGTCCTAGCTGATCCCTTTTATGTCAAACACATTTCTTTTCTCTTTCTGATTCTTCTTACTTTGCTTTATTGATTTTCCCCCCTCTGGTTGGCCTCTCAGTTACTAAGTTCTCTCCTCACTGTGACAAAATATGGAACAAAAACTACTCAGAGAAGGAAGGATTTATACAAATGTTCTGCAACCTTCTCTAATACCACCACTAGTTGAAGTTCATGGATACAAATACATGACCTCATGAAGAACACTTTTTAAAATACAACAGTCTTCTTATTTTGGGTTTCAGACTTCAAATCTGAATTGGTCTCACTTTCCTTCTGGGAGTAGCACTTAAAATTTAGACTTTCAGTAAAGCATACCTGTTGATGATCATAAATACATGTCTACAACTCAGAATATTTTACTTCCCAACTGCATCACTTATCTATAGGAAACAAAATCTACTATCTCACCACTTCTGTGTGCATAAACCTAAGCATAGATTAACTGGATTATCTGGCTCAGGGTCTCTCACAGAGATGCAAGCATTGACTGCTACACCAGTCATCTCAAAGGTAGTTGTAGCAATATCTTCCTAGTCCACTCAATATTGGTTGACACCCTTTAGCTTCTTGGGAATTATTGAACTGAGGTTTTTGCTTGCTCTTGGATGTGAGTCACTTATATATTTTGCCATGTGAACTTACCTACAAGGTACATTTCATAACAGCAGCTGCCTTCATCAGAGACCAAGCAAAAATGCATCAGCAATATACAAGTATTTTTGTAACTTAATCTCAGAAATTATATTCTATAACTTGTCCTTATTAATTAGAATTGAGGTATATTTCATACT
Organism: Montemys delectorum; assembly: GCA_019843815.1. Classification (NCBI taxonomy): domain Eukaryota; kingdom Metazoa; phylum Chordata; class Mammalia; order Rodentia; family Muridae; genus Montemys; species Montemys delectorum. Next base: position 2,583 of record JADRCD010098928.1, on the reverse strand, counting down.
TAAGAAGCAGAAGATCAAATGAGGATGTAGATAACAGGAAACTATTATTGTTAGAGTCCTGTCTTATTAGTAGAGTTTGACCACCTTTTATCTAGAAGTATTTACCATTTTAAAACATTTTGAATTTTAAATATTGGTATATACACAATGAAGTACATGAGGGATAAGACCATTTTCTAAGTACAAAATTAATTTTCACATATATCTATATACTCAATTCAAAGATAATTTTTACATTATTTTTGGAATGCATATTTTGATTATAAGTTATATGAACACACACCATTGCATTGCAGAATTATGTAATTGTTTAAAACTTTCTCAATTTAGAACAATTTGAATTTGGGTTTTCCAAATTTACAAAAAGTCTATATTGCATATATAATTAACCTGGGCATTATAAAATAATCCTATCTTATTCAAAACACAAAATTTATTTCTAGAAAGTTTCTATACTTACTATTTCCTCAAATATTTTCATCTAAGTTAATGGTAGCACAGAACATCTTTGTTCTTCAGCCATACCTGGGGTGGCATTTGACTTCTCTACTCATCACCTGTGCCTATTATTTTATCAAAGAAATGCTACTGTTATTGCCAAATAAAGTCTAATTATTTTGGATCATTATCATGTTGAAATCTGGACTGAACAAGTATCAATTCTTGTTTATGATCCTGTATTAGACATGTTCATAACTCGGTTTATTTCCCCATATCTGTTCTGTTAGAATCCATCCTCTACATAGTGATCAAGCAAACATTTAAACTTGCACAATAAGTATTTGTGCTTGAACTTAATTTTTTAGAGTTTCCATGATTTATGACCACAAACCTAGTGGTCTAAAAGATATAAATTTTTTTCCATCACATTTCTAGAGATTAGAATAAAGAATCAAGGTATTGGCATATTTATTCTCTCCGCTCTGCCCCCCAGCTCTAAGAACTTATCCTTCATGATTTCTGCAGTGGTCATCAGCATTATTTAGCTTTCTTGGTTTATAGTAGAGATCTTACTGATCTCTACTTCTCTTGTTACTTGACTTCCCTTCCTATGGGGATCTGTCTTTTAAGACAGATCTTTTAAGATTTGTCCTTTTAAGGGAACTAGTAATTGTAGTTAAGCATAACCATAATCTGTTATGACATTAGTAAAATTTCATTGGAAAATAATCTGTTTCTGAATAAAGCCATGTGTACTGGTTTTTAAGGAAAGGACTTCAACATACATTTTTTTGAGTGAAACAATTCAACTAATCAGGACTCCATGCATTAAATTGTGTTATTTTAATACAAACAGAATATAAGCTTTTTAATTTGGTCAAAAATCCCATTCATAAACTAGTCTCAACAATTTTTGCTCTCATGACCTTTGTACATTTTCTTTCTTCTTTCTGAATTTTCCCCATACTTTCACATGATTTAAGTCTCAAACTAAGGCAACTCTTGAATAAACCGAAAACAATATGCCTATACTACATCCTAATTTTTTCAGTTTGTGTCATCAACTGAAATGTATTTGTAATTCTGTATTTTATTATAAGAACAAAAGCTTACATTTAAAAAAATATGCCTATATTATTTCCTGTATGTTTGTGTTTATTTCAGCTTTTAAACTTCAGTCCATCATCAAGATAAGCCAAGGCAAAAAGTAAAAACAGCAAACTGAAGCAGCAGCCACAGAGGGATGCTGCTTACTATTTTGCTCTCAGGCTCATATTCAACCATTTTTCTTATACAGCCCTTGGTCACTTGCCCGAAGGACTGGGTTCACATACATCCAGTCACCTATTCAAGAAAATGCCCCATAGACACACGTGACTTAAGGCCAATCTGATAGAGACAATTCTTCATTTGAACATTCCCTTTTTCCAAATGTTGTCAATATATATTTTGGCCAATGGATTTTTAGTTTCATCATAGAATTAAGGAGCACCAAGATGCACAAAACATCAACATATGGTTTGGGAAGTAGTTGTGATCAAATGCTGACTCATCTCTGCTATCTACGAAAGCACTGGAGGCAATAGTATTTCAAGATACGATAGTAAGAAGAACAGTCAATCATAGAAGTCAATACTTAGAAACAACTCAAGCAAGAAAAGCTGTATTCTACAAGTTAGGAAGTTAAGCAACCAGATCAAATAGGTATAATGTAATTTATATTCTCTTTGATGAGATAGTGCAGCTAGTGTGATAAAGAAGCAAAAGCCTCAGATAGTGAGTCTTTGAGCTGAGTGACTGTAGTCAGTACCTAGCTGAGAACCTCATAAATATCACATGGAAAGAACTTCAGTTCATGTACAAACTTTGAAAGCACATGATTTCAAAAGAAAATTTAATGTCATCTGCTGACCTATTAGTAACTAGGGTACATTTATGTCATATGTATATGTATATATCTATATCTATATCTATATAGATATAGATATATATAAAATCAAAACATCAGAAGTAACTCTTTCATATGTAATTGTCTGATATTTTGTTATTGTAAGATGGAACTTAGTTTTCCAATTACATTATTTTGAATGTGATACTTTATACAGATAAAAGTAGAAAGAACCTAATTTATAAGTAAAAATT
>JADRCD010098917.1:0-11411 GCA_019843815.1 Montemys delectorum | reverse complement strand
AGAGAGAGAGAGAGAGAGAGAGAGAGAGAGAGAGAGAGAGAGAGAGAGAGATATTGGGCTATACTCTCAGTTTTATATACTCTCAGTTTCATAGCCCATTAAGGGACTTGAGCACACCTGGTCCAACTCTTTCAAGAAACTGCTCTCACAAGCAGGTGCAGGGGTGCCAGTCTGTACCCCAGGTTCAGTGCTCTTTCCCACTCTGTAACATCACCCCAGTCTCTTGGGCTGAAGCAACTGCACCATCAAAAATGTCACATCAGTTATGACGACATGATTTGTTATATAACTGATGCTGCAGAGTAGGCAAGGGGAAGAGGCCATGAGCAGAGTGTGAACCATCGTCCCTCTTCTAGAGTTCAGAGGTCAACCAAATCCATACTTCCAAGAGAACTGCATAGGGGAAATAAATGCCCACTTATCAAAGGGAAGAAAATGAAACTAACCTTTGTATACTGACTTTTATGTTCCTGGCACGGTCATAAGTCTATTTCCTATGTTAACTCGTTGCATTCTTGCACCAACTTTAAATAAACAGTTGCTTAGATTACCAGCCCTGTCTCATAGGTGAGTAAGCAGAGACACCAAGGGGTAAACAACTAATCTCACAGATCTGGTGGTAGACTTGAGATTCTAAGGCCAGCAGTCTGGTTGCAGCATGATGTTCTTAACATCTCTCTATTGCCGAGACACATGCTAACCAGCCTCTCTAAGTAGGAAGACACCCATCTCCCTGTGCAGTCAGGCCACCACTGTTTCTTCTCTTACCGCCTCACTAACTGCTGACTGTTCAACACTGTCCTTTCCCCCAGGGCTAGGTGGCATAATAAGAAAGATGTGATAAGATACACATGGGATGGAAGTTTAAACAGATTCCTGGAATATAGTCCATCTGAGCACCTTTAGGCCTTCTGTAATGCAGTCAACAAATACGCACCTGATTTTAAGCCCATGCAGTTATGTGCATAACATACATACATACATATATACTAATTTATTTAGAGTTAAAAGTTGTTCTTTGCTAGTGTCAGTTTTAGGGGGTAACCCTTCCCTAATGTTTTTCAGCCTGGAACCATATCCTATCATGGGCTTGCCAGTTGCCTTTCAGATTAAGATGGACGCCAGAGATTCTCAACCTGTGGCCTTTGACCCCTTTGGCAATCCTCTATTTCTAAAAATATTGACATTATGATTCATGACAGTAGCAAAATTACAGTTAAGTAGCAGTGAAAATAATTGTATGGTTGGGGGTCACCTCAACATGAACTGTACTAAAGGGTCGCAACATTAAGAAGATTGAGAACCACTGGTCTAACTGAACACATCCTGGCATACAGGGAAATCAAGTGCCTGCACCTACATGAATGCATTCACATGAGCACATGTCAGAAAAGCAGGCCCTATTCTGTTCAGAGCTCCAGAGTTAATTGACATACTGTAGGATAGGCAACAGAAAACCACTAGTGATCTTGGCCTAACTCTAGAGAATCTAGGTGCTTCGGGCATTAAAAGAAGCAAGCCAGCACCTGAGCACCAATCCCGAGCATGGGGGAAGAAATGCTGGATTCCTATTCTGCCTTGTGAGTCTGCAAAAGACTTCCCCTACTTAATTCAATGACCACAGGCTTTCCGCAGGCACGCAGGTTCCATCTCAGAATCCACTGAGGTTCAAGAATTGCACAGCCAGTTCTTGATGAGATCTGGTGGACTGCTGGCTGCTCGCCTGGCAAGAAGGTCTGCTGGTATTCACAGCTCAGTGAACAAACAGCAAGAAAGGAGAGAGCACCGTCCATCGGCGAGGGAGGACTCCTCTGTTAGACTGGGTCTGACATTCTGTCCGCACTCACACTGTCTCTGGTGAGCAAGGTACATCTACTTGAATAAATATGGAGACAGAAGTGGGAAGGGAGGGCAGTCAACAAAGTGACTGCAGAAACAACACACGCACCATATTGAAGAGCAGCTCTCAGTGGACTGCTACTGTCACTGAGAGACCTTTGGGCAAGGGTAGGAAATGCCCTTTCAGATGGCTGTATTTTCACAAAGTGATGGTTGCAAGTAGTCACCTCCCCCTCTGTTAATGCCTGTCACTCACTAGGTGCTGAAAGCACTGCAGGCTTGAAGCCAAATGGTCTTGACACCCAGTTATAAAGTCAAGGTCAGCTGGGAGGAGGAAACCACCATCCTTTTGGCAGACAATGACCTTTCAAAACCACCACCTTCCCTAACAGAGTGGTATACTAAAGCCTCCATTGTAAGGGCTGGGGTGTTTATATGAATAGCAATATCTTCAATAGGCAAATCCTTAAATTTCTTTTAAGAATTGTACTCTGGAAATGAATGTTCCATTCATTCTGCCTATACAGGTGAAGTCTACTAGGTAGCAAGCCAAGTCTTTTTGCAAGCTTTAAACTCAACTTACTAAAAAACAAAACAAAGCAAAAACCTAATGCTCTAGAGAATGTGAGGTAAGTACCCCAGCAAACGTAGCACCTCATGTGAGGGCAAACTGTAATGTTCAAAACAACTCCAGGGTCATTCTACAGTGGCATGTCCAAGCATCTGTCACCCAGTGTCCAGAACTGGGAGGTCAGATAAAATGACACTCTATTGATTCTATGCATCATAAAATATAATTTGAAGACGTTTCTTTGCAAGGGTTCAGAAAGCCAATAAATTTTATACTCTCCTTAAAATTTTTATTAGTCTGTGTAAAAGCATCACTAATTATTGAAAACAAATGATGAGGTTATATCCCAGGTGAGGTCATAGACCCCCTACACACAAGCAAAGTCCTTTAAAGTGCCATGCAGAGAAAAGGAGCCACCCTTACTCACAGGCCATGAGAACCTATACTTGCACTATTTCAACCATCACTGTTCATGACTCAGAACTTAAGTGTTTTGTATTGCATGACAGAGACCTTCCAAACACTAATTTGCAATCGCACACACAAGTGAGGGAGAGAGAGAGAGGAGAGAGAGGGAGAGAGAGGGAGAGAGAGAGAGAGAGAGAGAGAGAGAGAGAGAGAATATGAAGGTAAAGGCAGCACCAGCAAGATAGCTCAGTGGATAAAGGCACTTTGTCAGGAGGCTGGCAATTTGAGTTTGATCTCCGAACCCATGCAAAGGTAGAAGGAAAGGACACACACACACACACACACACACACACAAATTATAAAAGATTTTAAAGACGACAACTAGGCTTCTGAAAATGATGCAAACTTCCCCACATGTATTGAGTAGAAAAATTCCAAAGGTGTCACTCTGTAAAGGTCCTAGGCTGATGAGGGTAAGAGCTCCCTGTTCTAAGCAGCATCTCTGCCTGCCAGTCTCTAAGGGCTTCATCTCAGCTGCTACAGACACATGTTCTGATAGCTCCTTGTACTCAACACACCACAGCCTGGACGAGGACACAAGCTGACTGAAGCAGCTCCTTGCTTTCTGAAAACGATGCTGACAAAGGATCTGATAACACTCGAATATCAATATTCTTCCTCTCAACCAAAAGGACTCTGCTACTAGGTCCACTCCGCACTAGAATTCCCTGGCTCCGCACAGGGTGGGTGTCACCCACAGCAGACTCTGTAACCATCTAATTTCCTCTGCCTAGATGAAATAACACAGCATCTGAATTAACTTACACATATGGCCTGACAGGCTTCTCACCAATCATATTGCACAGGGAAACAGGAAATTGCTTTCTGCAAATGCTACTGAGGTTTGCTGGCCTGGCCCCACCCAGAAAGTACAATCTTCCCTGGCTACAAATGACTCTCACTCAAGTGGTGATCTCAAAACCCATCTCTGGAGGTGAGGACTCCAAAGAATCTGTCACCGGGATACAATGACACCAACCTCACATTTTGTGGTTAATAAAACAAGTCCTGCATCCAGCTTGGCAAGAGGCCCTGCTCTGACTTATTTCAAGCCCAGCTCATAGGAAAAACTGCCATTCATGAATGCTTCAGGAGGGCAAGTCAGCTGGGTCTTTTGTGGCAAAACTGGCATGCTCACACCCATTTTTGGTGGACTTTCTGATCAAATCTAGCTGATTTCCTATAGAGATTTGGCACATTTTGCTCTTAAAGGGAAACAAACAAAAAAAATCAATGACAAAAACTCAGTTCTGATAGGCAGTTTTCACAGAAAAGGTGCTTGTGGGACTAGAAAAAGGAAGAAATGCAGGAAAAGAGGAAAATGTTCTCATTTCCGATTTACTCAAATCAAACATCGGACACTTCAACCCTTCTTCCTCAGTACAACCCAATATAAGTAAGACACACAAGACTTTCCTCAGAATGTCTCCTCAGTCTCCCTTTAAGATTTCGTGCCCCAGGACTTAATCAGGAATTTCCATTCTAAAGTGGCACACCGACCTCCTCAGAGAGCTAAGCTTTCTTTGAATAAAAAAAGGCAGTTACCCTTTTGGGGACTCAATACGTATTTTTAAACCTCTTATTAAATCAACCTAATTTATGAGGCAGGTTCAGGAAGAGCAGGTAGCAAGCTTTAGTGGATGCAAAGTTTCTTTGCCATCCCCTCCCACACCCCCAATTCCATCTCTTTTGCCCTCCCCTCGCCGAGGGTTTCCGAATGCCTTCGGGCCCTTTCCGAAGCTGCCGAAGCCGCTCGGCCCTCTCCGCTTGGACCCCGACTGTGCTCCGAACGCTGTCGAGATCCTCCGAGCCCCGCGCCCAGGCCAGGCCGAGCGGAGCCGAGCACCGCCGAGCTCAGCCCCATCGACTTTTCCAGCCTCGGCTGGGCGCTGTCCACCACTTACAACGCCTGAAACCTCACCCCAGAGCTCAGGAGGCTTCTACCGGACTCCCAGCCTGCCACAGCAGATTACAGACTTGTGAAGTTTTGAAACCTGCCCCTAAGGAGAAAGAGGTGGCGCGGTTTGCATTTCCCGACACGCGAGGGCTCCAGGCAGATGCAACATGCACCTTGTTGCAAAGAGCAATTCCCCAGGCCCCGCCTCCTCATCCATTTGGTCTGCACAAGCCCCAGAGAAACCAAACCCCAGGCCAAATTACTGGTGGCTCAGAAGGGTGAGGCTAGCCGAAGGGGCCTGTGAGAAGAAAGCCCCCGGGAGCTCTCGAACGCAAATAAGAACATGCCAAGCAGATGGGAGAAACTGTCTCCTAGTCGCTGCTCTCTACCATCATGGCGCCGCCTGGAACTCGCTTGTCATGCCTGTTACACATGCAAGAATTTTTTTTTTTTTTTTTTTTTTTTTTTTTTGCTTCTTGGTTTTGAAACCGCAAGTGCGATTTGTCTCCCACCCACCTTCCCTCGAAAGGGGTTTTTATTTTCCATTGTTTTCCTACGGGATGCAATTACTTCGGCTATTCTGTCAAGTTGAAAAATAATCATTTTTGTTTACTGCACAGCAACCTCTAATTAGGAGCTGTGTGTGCACGAAGGTGTCACAGCAAAGCGACATGGAACCCTCGCTAAACGGTCCTAACGAACTCCTCCGTCCCGAACTGACAGGCCAACGGAAACAGGGCCAGGAGGCCCGGAAGGCACGCACCCGTTCCCTGCCGGCCACCCCTCCCCAGGCAAAGCTGCTGGAGGCTCACTGGGACCGTGGAGTGGATGGGGCAAGAAGCAAGCCAGAGAGGAGGAAGGACGGGCGAGGCTCCTTATTGGGGAAATGTGGAAAGGAAGGAATATCCCATTTTGTTTTAATTTTCAACCATCACTCAAATCCACCTCCAGTTAATTAGGAGGGGAAACTGATATCTAAGGCAGAAAGGGGGCGGTGGCAAGTAGGGCCTGAAATCCGCATTGAAGGTAGAATACAGGGAACCTGGCCTAAGCAAAGTGTAAATATAATGATAAAGGCTACCCAGTGACAGGAACCTGCGGGTGTCAGAAGACCAAAGGCTGGCAGGGCCAGAGAGGAGGGGCTGGAGGGCAGACGAGACTTGCTTTCATTCAGCTCCACAGCCAGTCTCCCCCTTCCACCTCTGCCTTCCATAAGGCTGTGTCTGTCACATCCGCTTGGAAACCCACCCTTTCTCCCGAGTGCACGCCCCCTCCCCTAACCCTTGCTCGCTTTTGGGCGGGGGAGGGGGTGGGGGAGAGGGTCTAAGCCACAGCCACCAGGAATTCAGCACCAAACTCATGAACAGCAAACACTTGATCCTCCACCCCAATCTGCTAGGGCTTGGTCCCCTCCATGTTTTAGTCAAGTTCAAAATCACTCAAGAGAAGCAGGGGGAAGTGGGATTCGAGGGGTGGGGTGGAGGAGGAGGAGGAAGGGAAAGAGAATGAGGCAGAGACAGAAATGGAGGCAGCGAAACAAGAAATACTCCACGAGCGAGAGTTATGATCCTAAGCACGCCAATAGTGTGATGTTCTGATCAATATGGCGGACACTGTCATTCATACAACTAGAGGCGCTCCCCTTCCCTCCCCCAAAACACCGACCCCAGGAGTTGGGGTGAGGGAACCCAGAACCAACGTAGGGAGTGGGGGAGGGGAGGCAAAAGCGGGTCTCTTCTGTGTGTGCGCGAATTAAAAACCAGGCCTGGAGAGCAATATGGGTGAGTAAGATAAAAAACAAGATATAAAATTATTCTTAATAAAAGTACAAATCCCAGTGCCATAGGGACTTACTTCATCTGCTTCACAATGGTGCTTTTTCCTGATTCTCCAGCCCCTGTTGGGACACAGAGGGAGGGGGGAACTGGTGAGTGTCAGCTCATAGAAATGGGAAGGGGGCTTCAAGGCATGCACGGGGTGGGCGCTCCTGGGCACATGGTGGTGCCAACTCAGGGACCAGATCTCCCGGGGCGTAAGTCGGGTAGGGAGCTGTGGCCGGGGTCGAGGGGCGGGGGTGGCTACTGAGGTCCTTACCCAGCAGGAGTAATTTCACGTCTTTGGCGGCGCTGATGCCATCTTCTTTGAGGTTTTTCTCAATCGCCTTGCTCCGCTCGAGGGCGGCTCTCTCCTCTGCGCTCAGAGTACATCCCATGGTGGCCCCTTCCCTGCCACTGCCCGCACGACTCGGCTGGCACGACTCCCCGGGTCGGCGCGCCCCCCACCCCCCCACAGAGCAGAGCCTGGGCTCAAAGGGGAGAAAATCACGATATCCTCTCCTTGGCTGGGAACAAAATTGTCAAAAGACCAGAATCCCCCCAAAAAGGACAGCCTTTATCAAGATTCCAGCGGCGAAGATTAGAGGCGGCTGGCTGGGGTCTGGGGGTGTCGAGGTGAGGGTGGCCGGGGTCTGGGGCTCCGGAGTCGAGAGAGGAGGCGCCCGCGGGCCCGGGAAGCGCGGGTTGCAGGCACCGAGGCTAGTGCACGACCCAAAATAAATAAAATAGGAGTCGAGGCTGGATCCGCAGCCGGAGCCGGCGGAGGGTGGGGTGGGGGGCAGGGTGGGTCCTTCTGCCGCGGCTGCCGGAGGCGGAGGAGGAGGAGGCGGAGGCGGAGAAGGTGGAGGCGGCGGCGGCGCGGGGTGTGGAGGGAGTGAGTTAGGGGGTGCCGCTAGTGCATGTGCATCGCCGCTCCTCGGCCGTCGGTGCGTCCGCGGCGCCTTCTCCGACCCCCGCGCGCGGGGCAGGGCTGGGCAGAGGGCCGGGCCGGGGGTGGGGGTTGGGGGTGCAGAGCTCTAGCGGGAGGCGGCGTCGCCGGGGCCCAGAACTCGCATCGCTCGGCGGAGCGGCCAGGAGACGGGGAGAGCGCGAGGGAGCCGCGGCCAGCGGGGAGCGCGAGAAGAGGCGGGCAGGGAGGGCAGGGCACGCGCGCGCGCCGGGCGGGCGGGGAAGGGGAGGGGGGGAGGAGGCGAGGAGAGCGCCGCGCGCGAGTGCGCCTGGTCCTGCGCAGCGCTCCGCCGGCCGCCCGCTGACGTCAGCAGGGCGCGCGCTCTCGGGCCCTCGGGGGACGGCGCGGGCGGGGGCGGCGCGCATGCCCGCGGGACGCGTCAGCTAGCGGGCGCTCGCGCTCGCGCCCGCGCGCGAGGCGCCGCCCACTCTCGGGTGCCCTCCCTCGCGGCTCCGGGAGCGTGCCGGGCTGGGGAGGGCGGGGCCTGGGGCCGGGCGCGCGCCTGCGTCCCACCCCACCCCGCCCCACCCCGGCCGGTCCGGCGCGCCCGGCCCGCCTCCTGTCAACCCCAGAGCGGCGGTCAGGTGGTCCCCAGCTTCCCCGGTCCTCGGGCTCTGCGTCGCGTCTCCGGCAGATCGCCTTTCCGATTGTTCTCCTGCGCGGCTGGAGGTGTTAGCCCCTAGGCGAGCTATGGTGCCCCAGCAGACGTGGGGAGGTAGTGGGTCCCGGATAAACCCGCTCTCTCCACGATAACGCGCTGGGGCTCAGTGACGGATTTGGGTCTGCATTTATTGAGCATCTAGTGTCCAGAGACTGGACTCGCAGAGAGGAACGCAGCAGGCTAAGAAGAGGCACGGCCTGTTCCGCAGGAGTTTTTTGCCTCGCTTAGCCAATGTGAGCCTTAAGGCGAGATCCCCACAACCTCTGTTGCTAGAGATGGTTACCATTCTAGGATGGCTTGATGCCAAAGACCCAGGGATCGTCTTTCATGAAAGCCTGTAGCAAATACTTGTTCCCTGAAAATTTTCTCTATATGATAAACCGACGGTCTCGCTTGGTTCTTGAGTTCTTGTATTCCCAGAACACAAACCGGTAAAAATGAATTCTTCATAGATTTGTGATGAGAGGTTTCTTCTTTCATCTTAAAATAACAAACTACTAGAAGAAATACACCCTTCATATCTTCTCAAATAGTCAGAAACCAGGGTCAGTTATTCAGCAAACATCTAACCCAGCACTGCGGAAAACAGTAGACAGTTGCCAAAGATCGGTCATGTTCTGGGTGGTCTCTGAGAGTTTGAAGACATTAATTGTTACTGCACAAAATAGTTTTACAATCAGTTCGACTAGGCAGCCCCAGGGGCCTTCCTAGATAGAGGAGCCAACAGGCAAGACTGCCCAGGGAAAAGACAGGCAAGGGGCCAGTGGAAAACATTTTCTTTTTCTGAAACAGTTGGGCATTTCTGTGACTCTGAAAGTAAACTTGTTTGCTTCATTTCAACAATGGGGAGAAAAATCCTATTTTGGAAATGTCACCCAGCATAAAAATATATTTGCAAGGGGAAAAAAGGGCAGTTAAGGCCCACCCAGAAGAAAATATTTTTCTCCTGCATTTTTTAAGTTCAGTGTTTCCCAATGTGGGTTTGTCTCATTTAACAAATGTCTGTGTCAAAAGTTATATGTAATATAATTGGAATATTTAAATTTGAGTCATAGCCTCCCTATCCCAGGAAACTGACAAAAGAATTCTATAGAGTTGTTTTATACAGCAAATAAATAATCTCCCTTTCTCTGTCTTCTTTCCTGTCCATATTGGGTGGGGATACTATTAGAAGATGAATCTGGTTTGGCTTAAAATTCAAGTATCACTAAAATTGTCCTTCCAGATCCAAAACAGAGATCTCAGGTGCCCAATATTCTATAGACATCCTTTCCTCCAGAAGTTGCTGGGGACGGTTGCATAGATCTACCGTGAACCAAATTCAGGACAAAATTTCACTGTTAATGAAGTTCTGCCATTCGTACAAGACTGCATTTGATGGACCGAAGGTAAGGATCAAACCGTTTCACTCTGCTCTGTGGCAGGGTGGTGGTGGTGGCAGCAGTGGCAACAATACCCTATTAAATATATTTAGTATTCTTTCATATCAAGTAACTTTCAAATGAAGACCTTATGTTCCTGGTGGCATTCTGGTTGTGTATGGGAAGATGGAAACCATCCTTGACTTTTAAGTCCCTGGCCTTCCTCCTTGATGTCAGTCCTGATATTGCAGAGGTATAAACCTCTGTGTTTTGAGTTTTTCGTCACTCCCCCAGTACTTATAAGAACCTACTGACTGTGTTTGTAAGATTATGTTCCAGCACTGTAGATGTATTTCAGATTTGCCTACCTTGCTTTCCTCTTCCTCCTCCTCCTCCTCCTCCTCCTCCTCCTCCTCCTTCTCCTCCTCCTCCTCCTCCTCCTCCTTCACCTCCTCCTCCTCCTTCTTCTTTTTTTCTGGGTCACTTTGCATCTTTATGGCTGAGTTCCATAAAAAACTAATAATAATCCACTTCATCTGTATAGTGCTTTACAGCTTACGGAGCACTTTTACAAAAATTCTCCCATGTGATCCTCCCACATAAACCTCAGTTAGGTACTAGTGTGGGAAGCGTCATGGATGAGTGGAAAGAGCCTAGACCAGGAAGACAGATTGATAAGAGAAAACTTTTGAGATGTCCTACATTTGATTACAAAGGGCCAAGGAATGTAAGAAAAGAGAAATGATACAGGATGTTATTCCGTAGCGAGCTACAGGCTCCAAAGACTAAAAGGCCATTTTTTTCTGTTCTTGAATGTACATTAAAAGCTTCATTCAAAGCTGCTTCGACTGCCTAGGTACTGGTCTGTGCTCCTTGCAGCATTGACCAACCCCAAGGCCCTGCCTTCTTCTCTAATTACTCTCCCATCACAAAGCCTTCAGATAAACCCACCCTTATTATCAGTAACCAGTATAGACTCAATGTACATAGCATGTACAGAGCTACAGTTTCATTGTAAAGTACTCTACCCTTTTAGATATAGAGAACTAGCCATTTACCCCGTTTGGCAGTTTTAGAATTTGTCCTAGCATCTAGTTATTTCTTTTTCTCCTTAGACTCTTCAATGGCTCAATAAACCCTTTTATTTCAGAAAGTTATTGCAAGGCCTTGGGCATTTTGGTTTAATAAGATACAGTCTGGTACCCATTTTACAGATGAGCAAGCTGAGCCCTCATACAAGGGCTTGAATAAATTATTAATGGTCAACAAACTCATTAACGAGTCAGCGAGTCTTTGCTGTTTTGTGAACTGTTGAAAACAGCACATTATATACATACGCAAGGCATTCTCAGATCAGAAAGCTGAAATCTCAAATCCAGTCATATTTTGATTCCCCCAAAGATATAAATAATAAAAAAAATCCTTTCAACTATATTAAGTTGATACACAATTAATTCCTGTGGGAAAGAAGAAATTACAGTTCTAATATTAGGAGCTAGGATTCCTAGACCAAGGACAGTTTCCCTTTGGTTTTGTTTTATATGATTCTCAGAATTCTATTTTTCTGATGATTTTTTTTTTATCAGAGAACAGTTCTCACTCCACCCTCAGTCAAATGTTCATCATGCTACACACACATTATGCATTATGTTTTGGAAGGTACTTTTGATATCTTTCATATTCTGTGAGAGGAATATCAGCAAAGGCTGCATCAGGTTGCTTCTACTTCTAGAGAATGGGGATCTGTGGCATAAAGAGGACCCCTAGCTCTCAGTTAACCAGTGTGGGCTTTGGGTAGATACACTCGCTTTCTCTTCTTTTTCTTTTTTT
>JADRCD010098914.1:0-12452 GCA_019843815.1 Montemys delectorum | reverse complement strand
GAACAGACAGGGAGACGTGCTTACAACTGGGAATTTCCTTTAGAGCACTGGTTCTCAACCTTTCCGATGTTGTGACCTTTGAAACAGTTAGTTCCTCATGGTGTGGTGACCCCCAACCATAAAAGTATTTTCATTGCTACTTCACAACTGTAATTTTGCTATTGTTATGAATCATAGTGTAAATATCTGTGTTTTCTGATGGTCTTAGATGACCCATGTGAAAGGTTTGTTCGACCCCCAAAGAAATCGTAATGCACAGGTTGAGAATCACTGCTTTAGAGATTATAAATTTCTCTTTCAAAAAGGAAGTATCACTGTTTTCAGATCTTTTTCAGTATTTGCTGTTTTTCAAAGTAACTCAAAATAAGCCATATGCCAACCAAGCATATCATGGTCTCCAAGAGTTGTATTTTAGGATGACCTCTTCTGGTGTCCTATATTTGAATGTTGATAAATTAATCCCCCAAAGTGACATATTCCTTTTAGTGCCACTGTCCTAATGTAGTCCTACTGTGGTAATTCTACTCTTCAAACACATTGGTGAGCACAGGAGACAGACACTGGTCAGGTAGGACAGAGACCCTAGAATGTGCTGCTTGGAGATCAGTGAGGCCCAAAGGAGAACCTCAGCCTAATCTATGTGTGCTAGTGACTGAAGCTGAGAGGAGACACCTGGACAGTAGATTGGTCAACTGGGTCTGTTCATCCCCCTTTCTACACCTCATACCCATTACATCAGAAGTCATTTTAAAAGGCTCAGAACGAGCAGCTCAATAGCACCTATTCTTCTAGCACCATTCAGGATTGCTGTGCTCTCTCTTCTCCCTTTTCTCCACCCCCCCCCCCATCTCTCACTGTCTTAAGCTTCCACCTAGGTGTCGATACTAAACTTCTAAAACTCACTTCCTGTGAATCTCATTCTTTGAATTTTTGAGACAAGAACTTGAAAAGCCACAGCCGCTTGATGGCGTTGGTGGCCATGATGTCTTCCAGAGCTATGTTGGCTAGTTTTATATCAACTTGACACAAGCTAGAGTTGTCTGAGAGGCAGGAACCCCAGTTGAGGAAATACCTCCATATGTTCTGACTGTAGGGCATTTTCTTATTTAATGATTAATAGAGGAGGGCCCAACCCACTGTGGGTGGTACCACCCCTTGGCTGGTGGTCCTGGGTTCTATAAGAAAGCAGGCTGAACAAGCCAGTGAGCAGCACCCTTCCATGGTCTCTGCATCAGCTCCTCCCTCCAGGTTCCTGTCCTCACTGCTTTGATGAGCTGTTAAATGAAACTGTGAGTGCTGTTGGTCATGGTGTTCCATTACAGTAATAGTACCCTAAGGCAAGAGCCCTGGCACCCCAAGAAGAGAAAGGTTTCATTGTTCTCAGAGTCTCGTGACTATTCCTCTAGCAGCAGCAGCAGCCACTGGCTACCAACAGTTTGCCCTTTTTCCTCAGCTCGTGAGCCTATCCTAACATCATCAATGTCTCTTGTATTTTTTTAAGATTAAATATTAATATGATATACTGCTTCTAGGGATTCTTTTTTTTTCTGCTAACTTAATATGTGGGAAGAAAATATTGCTGTTACTTCCTAAACTTTGAAAAATGTTAATAGATCAATTAAGTCTTTTGCAGAATCTGTGCTGAGGAAATTGATGGCCTGATAAAAGGAAGTGACAGGGAACATGAGAAGTAATAGCCGTAAAACTTAGAGTGAAGGTATTTTATTCCACAGGAGAGATTTCTGGGAAGACCTTGGGATCCCCCTGTTCATACTGAGTCCACTAGACAATCCTCAGATGCTGCACCTCAGCCCACCAGACCTTGACAACAGTGAAGCTTTGGGGATGCGGTATTTGTGTCTTTGACAGAGTCAGTCGTCCCTGATCCTTTAACGCCACCATTCCAGGTTCTAAAGAGAAGAACCTGGTACATAGTCAATATGTCCACTCTAGATCTTTGGATCCAGAAAACCCAGAATGTCTGCTGGCCTTTGCCCTTACTCTTTAATTAAAACACTTCTGGAGGTAGAGATCCATAGCTGTGATCTAGACCCTAGAAAAAGAAAAGAGATACTAGCCCTACATGGATCTTCCTGTCTCTCCTTTTCCTCTCCATCAAAGCCCTTTCCCCTGAGCTTGCCTCCAACCCAGGGACTCTGTGACAGAAGAGATTTCTCATTCCTTTTCTTCCTTAGGATTTCCTCTCGGTTTCATTGGACTATCCTGAGAGTGAGCACCTAGAGCGGTTCAGTAGCACTTGATGCGGTGTTTCCCTGTCATTCTCAAGCATGTTCTTCAAGCAAAGGAAGGGAGGAAAGGGGAAAGGGAGGGAGGGAGGGAGGAAGGAAGGAAGGAAGGAAGGGAGGGAGGGACGGAGGAAGGAAGGAAGGAAGGAAGGGAGGGAGGGACGGAGGAAGGAAGGAAGGAAGGAAGGAAGGAAGGAAGGAAGGAAGGAAGGGAGGAAGGAAGAGAGGAAGGAAGAGAGGAAGGAAGAGAGGAAGGAGCTTAATGGAAAATAATTGTTGCTATAGAGATGACAGCATTAAGAATGTATACTGCATCTGTAGAAGTTTCTAACACTCATACCTGGTGGCTTACAACCACCTGTAACTCCTGCTCCAGAGACATTATCACATCTGGCCTCTGCAGATACCTGCACTCATGTGAACATGAACACATAGACACACACAGACATAGATACACACACAGACACACACACACACACACACACACACACACACAGAGACACACACACATTAAATGGACAAAGGGAAAAAGAAAAGACTTGCCTGTGGGGAGTATAAGTTGCTGGAGTGGGGATGTGAGGGACTCCTGTTTTTCTTACTGGCTTTATAAAATTACTTATGTGCACAATTGATATATTTTAGGAAACTGCAAATTTTTTAATGGTCTAACTGTCATATCCCACATGGCTGGTTTACCACTCTACTCACTTTTTCTTCCACTCTATGGCAAATATTGATCTCACCCTTTCTGGGAAGCACAGACAGAATTTACAACCAAGTGTTACTGGAGAGAATGTGTGTGGCAGGGAAGAGAGGAAGGGTGAGGCGGGGAGTTTCTCCAAGTGAAGCCTGTGGTGTAGCCCATGATACAGAGTATACGCAGCCAATTCTAATTTCAGGAAGTGCTCTGTGATGGTTTAGCAAACAGGCCATTCTGTTCTCTACAGGCAGCACCAAGCAGCCAATAAAAAGCACGTTTTAGAAAATTCTACAAAGCCTCTGCAGATGTTGTAAGTTTTTGAGTTCTGTTTATCTCAACAGTCTGGATTTTCTCCCTCTGATGAAAGCACACACAGGTCTTGGTGTGTCTCAGGCTGTGACAGTGCCAGGCCATTTGCTTCCAACAGAGGAAAAACATTTACTAAGTGCATAGTAAGTGACAAGATGCAGGCCTGGAAGAGAAATGTGAACACCACAGCACACCAAATGGCTCACAAATACTTGTAACGCCAGCTCCAAATGATCCAATACCCTTTCTGGCCTCCATGGGTACCTGCACATGCACATATACATATAGACACACATTCACATATATAAAAAAATATTTTTATTTCAAAAAGAGCTTTCCCTTTCTCTTTGTTAAAAAGCAGGAAAATTAGAAGGGCTGGAGTCACTTAGTTCAGTGTGCTCACCTAGCAGGAGGTTCAACCCCCAGCTCCACTGGGACCCCTATCAGTTAAGGACTTCAGATAAAGCCACTGGGATAGGTAGCTTCTAAGCAGAAGAGAATTTCATAGTGACCCATTACCAAGCAGTGTTCCAGCACCCACCTCTGCCTTTGGCACTGGGCATGCATGCAGTACTCCTACACACATGTAGGCAAGACAAATCATATACATTTTAAAGTAAGTAATTTGTTTTAAAGATATTTTGAAGCTAGGGAGATGGCTTAGTGGGTAATGTGCTTGTTGCAAAAGCATGCATACCTGAGAGTTCAGATCCCTGGCACACATTTTCAAAAGCCAGGTGTGACAGTATGTGCCTCTACCCTAAGCGCTGGGGGCAGGGTACTGTGGGATAGGTGCAAACACAGGTGGATCCCCACAGCTTGCCAGTCAATCTAGTGAAAATGGCAAGCTTCCATTTCAGTGAGAGACCCCATCTCAAAAGCATGAAGTTGAGTGTGATAAAGGAAGATATTGACACTCTATCTCTGGATTCCTCATGGGTGCACAGGCAAGCATATGCAGAGGAAAGGGAGGGAGGAACAGGGACTGAGGGGTGTACTGGCGGGTCTTGTGTGTCAACTTGACACAGGCTGGAGTTATCACAGAGAGGGGAGCTTCAGTTGGGGAAGTGCCTCCATGAGATCCAGCTGTGGGGCATATTCTCAATTAGTGATCAAGGGGGTAGGGCCCCTTGGGCTGGAAGTCTTGAGTTCTATAAGAGAGCAGGCTGAGCAAGACAGGAGAAGCAAGCCAGCAAGGAACATCTCTCCATGGCCTCTGCATTAGCTCCTGCTTCCTGACCTGCTTGAGTTCCAGTCCTGACTTCCTCTGATGATCAACAGCAATGTGGAAGTAAGCTCAATAAACCCTTTCCTCCCCAACTTGCTTGTTGGTCATGATGTTTGTGCAGGAATAGAAACCCTGACTAATACAAGGGGTAATGAGAGAGGTGCCAAGAAAGAGAGTTACACCAAGAGCATGTTTGATTATTTGTACAACCGTCATATTGATTTTGGCTAAGTTTGAAGCTGTTATTATCAAATGGTTTCCAAGAAACATAGATGAGAAGACAGGCTGGCTCCTGAGGGCACCTGGCAGGATCACAGTGAGAAGGTTAAAGCGAGGATCACAGAGCGAAAGGAAACTAGGCTATCCCTACTGTAAATAAAGTTAACAGTCCTGTTTGAAATTCTCAGGGATAAGACTCTCCCCAAAGTTGTATATATGTGCTCAGGCCTGAAACCTGGGTCTTTGTTATTATATCATAGGCTATCTATGCATGACTATTGTAGCAACCTTTAGAGTGAATGGCAATTGTGCTTGACTTCTCCACCTGGTCCAGAGTGGGTGCTCCTCTTCCTTCCTGTATCTCTATAAGTTTCTATGTCCTTCTATCCTGCCTCAATAGGATGATGTCAATATCTTTATTTATAAAGTGTGCACCCAAGTTGATCCAAAAGTAACTAGGGTACTATGAATCTGTGAAATATTGTAAAGAAAGGGAGAAAATATCAATAGGTAAATTAGTGGATAGTTTAAAAAACAGTAGATCATAAACATATGTAGAAAAATAATTATTATACTCAGAGAAAAATGAAACACCAGTGAAGCAGCATTCTGTATTAGGCTTCTCCAGAGGAACAGAGGCAATAAAAAGAATACATATTAAAAGGAGACTTAATAGATTAGCGTACGGGATACAGCCTATGTACCCCAGCAGTGGCTGCCTTCACATTAGAAAAGCTGAAAACCTGGTAGCTGCTCAAGACAGTGGGCCAATTCCTCCGAGTCCCAGCCTGAGTTGGAAACAGAAAATTCCTGGAGAACCACCCTTCCTCAATTCACATCTAAAGGCCTCTAAAGAAGCTGGATTCTAGACTCAGTGGAGGATGGTGGCTGTGGCAGCAACTGCAGCAGGATGCCCCCAAAGCAGATAAAGGAGCCAGCCCGGTGTGAAAGCCAGCAGGCGGGCAGAAGGCTTACTTTCTCTGTCTGAGCTGCCACAGGAAGCTGTGACCCACCATTGGGAGTTAAGGACATCTTCCCTACTTCAATTACACTGATCAAGAAAACCTCTGGCAGATATGCTCAACTGTCAGTTGATTCCAAATCCAAGCAGGTTGACAACTAAGATCCACACATTTGTTGTTTATTACAGTAGCTAAACGTGTAAGATGACAGCAGAGAATTGTAGCCCGAACACGGGGAAAGCTGCAGTCCTTGACAGCGCTCTTGGCACTAACACAGGATAATCATTTTGAAACAGTTTGCCAACATGGATCAAGCGTCATGTTCTTTGAGCATATAATCTCATCCTGACATTTATTTCATTATATCTCTTAAAGTTGTAACAGAAATGCAGAGACAGAAAGGCCAAGGGACAAACAAGTCAAAGTGTTTTCTAGAAGCAGGAAATCCCTTTTGAGGAATAGGAAGGTTGGACTTGGCAGATGCTGGCAATAGCCCCTCCTCGGGACAATTTGATAATCTACTGGGGTGTTTGCATAAGGGATGAGGTGGCCAGTTCTTCCTGCTTCCCTTCTCTCTCACTGGGACACTGAGAAACTCGGTAATCAGGACATCTGGAGTGATGCTTACAAGAGAAGACTGTGGAGTAGAGATAAGTGGTCAGAAAAAGAGATATTGGGCCATGATGTTTCTCAGAGTCCATTGAAAATGATGGGGAGGGCAGGGGAGGCTAAGCCCATGGAGAGGGAAGAAGGAGAGGTGTGTGGCAGGACAAGAGAGCAGAAACAGAACAAGAGTTCTTCCAGCTGTGAGGGAAAGCGGCATATGATTTGGCACATCAGTATTTTCCATTGGAAGTTGTTAACACATTTTTTTTCTGAAATGAAAAAAATGAAGAATGTAATTTAGACAAATCTATTGTCTTCAATTCATGATGGTCCTTAACTGGGAGAAACTTCTCTTTGTTCTCTTTCTCAGATGATCTGATGCCCTTGTGTTTCAACTCTTGGTAAGATACATCTTACCATCTTCACTGGTAAGATGGTAATCTTACCAGTGCAAATGAGACTCACTGGCAACTTTCTCTAGGCCTTCCCATTATAGGCTTCAGGAAATCTCAAAGGCTTGGAGACAAGCAGGTAGAAGTCCAACTCGGAATGAAGCCTGGTGTAGGTGAGAGCCCGGGTCCCTTGGCTTCTGCTACTGTTGGTGACATAAGGTAGATTCTGAAAATACAGACTTCAATATTTTTTCTAAAGAGGAAAACATTTCACAGCTGTGGTTTTCTGTAATGGTCTCTGTTGCAAAGAGAAATTTCTCTGATGAGGGGTAAGAACTACACTTATCTGTGAGTAAAAGAATGGTTATTTAGGTGTAGTTAGAAATTATGCTGGTCTAGTAAAGTGGGATTTGTAGATTCTCCTCCCAGATCTATGACTTCACTAGCCCTAGGTAGCTGGCTAGCCTTGGGTACCAGGCAGGAGTTTTGGCACCTCCCACACCTAAAGCTCAGGAATCTTTGTAGAAGAGAAAGCAGAAACATTGTAAGAACCAGAGGACCAGGGAATTTGCTGAGAAATTGTGTTTTGCTAGGAGTGTCAGAAGCTACATCCACAGCCATAAGTCTTATCAACACAACCGCCTAATCATGTCCTGAACAAGAACAAGAGACATAGGAGAGAGGCTAGGCCTCCACCCTGCACAGAGAACTATGGGCAACTAAGGAATGAAGAGTACACTAGCTGGTTATCCAATACCAAATAGCAAGTCCTGGAAGCATACATTCATGTAACCTACAGATGGAGCAGGATGTACTTACATATTTTATCATTAATATATAATATAAAACTGATGAAAAGGGGAGCCATGAATTTGAAAGAGGGCAAGGATGGGTATTTGGGAGGGTTTGGAGAGAAGAAAGGCAAGTGGAAGGGTGTGATTATACCATCATCTCAAAAGCTAAAAGAAATAATTTTTTAAAAAGAAAAGCACTTTTACAGAGATGATTCATTATTACTGTGGCTTACCCTGTACCATGGGATTCAGTAACTTTCTATCATTTAGTAACCTTCAATCCATTTTTATTCCTCTCCACCCTGCTTTGTTCAATTGTGATTTTAGACTTTTTAGGCTAAAAGCCTGGAGTTCATCTTGAACTTTGAGCTTTGAGTGCTTGATTGCTGTAGAATTCAAGTCAAAAACACTCAAGCAAGCATGTGAGTTGATAATGTCTGCTAGGTGCCAGTTTCTTTTCTCCAATATTCCTATCATTGGCTTTTAAAGAAAATCCCAACATTCTTTAAAATTACTACTTTAAAGGTACTACATGTAGTCAAAAAATTTTGTTCAAGTCAGGTGCCTCAAATATTAGGAGCATCGTGCTAAAGGGAATTGATAGCTTGAAAAAGGGAGGGAGCTGGGCACTAACAGCAGATGCTTATAAGAGGGGCTGAAATGACCTTTGGCATTCTGTGTGACCTCTAACAACACCACTGGCTGCCTCAGCAAAATGGGCACCCAAAGAGCAATGCTTAACAGAGAAACACAATCCACTAAAGTTTACTATGCCGAGGGCTCATGTGAAAACAGCTAATTCTCCAACCCATTCATATAAAGGCTGAAAGGGAAGCGTTGGTGGAGTGAAGACTTGGGCAAAAGATCTACCAAGCACTAGCTAGCATTCTCCTCAACCCAGCAATTGCATGGCTAAGAATTTGTTCTAAGAAAGTATCTTTATTTTAAAAACTGGGCACAGATATTTATGGATGGTCATTGCAACACGCCTGGTCGGTGGTGGTGCACACCTTTAATCCCAGTACTTGGGAACAGAGGCAGGCAGATTTCTGAGTTCGAGGCCAGCCTGGTCTACAGAGTGAGTTCCAGGACAGCCAGGGCTACACAGAGAAACCTTGTCTCAAAAAAAAAAAAACAAAACATTGCAACACTGATTGTAGTAGAAGTTGAAACATCCTAACTGATTTAACAGTCAAGAATAGTTTTAATAAGATGTTCATACAATGTGATAGTCAATAGTTATTAAAATTATTATGTATCTGTATATTTGTAAATATGGAATACCTTGAAATATTTTATTTATAATTTTTCATGTTATATGTATATGAATTAAAATAACATATTTTAAAATTAAATTTTAAAAATTAATTAAAATAAATTAGAAATAAAAATTAATTAAGCAAAATATTTATAACTATTTGTAAAATAGCACATATACAACACATTATCAAAATTATATATAGTCTCTGAAATATATATTAGAATGTGTCAAAAGACAGTGTTGATTAAATCAGAGTATATGAACTATAGGTTGGCATTCACTCTGGAGTTTCAGTTTTCCTATATTAATTTGTATAAAGAAATAAAGAATAAGTAGGTGAATAAATGATAAGGATTCAAAAATCTTACAGAGGATGCCATAGTAAAGCTGAGACAGACATTGACTCTAAAGTGAATTATAAAATGTGTCTGGGAGACATCAGTTGGCTTGTGTAGGAGGTGAGAAGGCTCCTGGAGATGAGACCAGGTTTGGGAGACAGAATCAGAATTGTTCTTGAGAAAGAAGACAGATGCTTCTCTTCTTCCTCTGGAGAACTCAGTGTGGAGCAGAGGCAAGCATCTCTTAGGGATATGGAGGGAGCTTAAAGAAGCCACTTCTGCTAGCAGGAGGATTGTTTGCAGAGAGAGATGACAATGAGCTAGGAAAAGTCTTAGGAGAGCTGTAAGGCTTATGTCAAATGTATCAGAGCTCATAATTCCAAAGCACACACAAAACTTCCTAAACAGCACAGAGAGATTGGAGATTATGAATTTGTAATGGCTCCTATTAGTACAGTTGTGCAATTTCTCTAGCATCATTCAGTGGCCATGGGAGGCAGTTGAAGGCAGTCATCATCTTGGCTAAAGACTATGGCACTCCAAGAGATGGATAAAAAATGAACTCTGCAAGGGTATTTATGGGTAAAGGCTGCAGGCTTAGATAAGACTGGAGGGACAAAGGAGGAGTAAGAGTTGGAAGGAGGGATTGGAGGCAAGGGTGGGCCGTTGAACACTATCATGTTAGAACAGTGTCAGGTGAGCACCACTTGGCAGGGCTGTGGAGGTGAACAGCTGAGCTTGAAGGAGTTGAAAGTCAGACATCAAAGCACAGCCTAGCAAGTGACCATAATATTTGTTCTACCGTCAGTTCCCAGAACGGCCTCTCATGCCTTCAACTCGGCAGTAACATACTATTATTTGAAAAAAATACACTTTTCACCAATAAAGTACATTATTGTCATATTTATCCTGCCCTGTAAAGTTAGAATCTAGAGAAAATTGGAAAAAGAAAAAAGGCTAGGTATAGTCTCCTGGCTTGCTCTCTCTGCCCCCACCTCCAGGAGCTTTCTGCAACCCCAAGCTTACCTTAGCTTTCTTTTGATTCCTCAGTAGACTTCACCCTAGCAATCTTGGTTTGCAAAGCATTTGGACAGCGCTCAAAACCTCTTGTACAATAGAAAATAGTAAAATATTCTAGTATTTCTATCAGCAGAGAAGTGGTAGTCACTGGGATAATCTGTCACCGATTCAAGCCACAGAGAGACAACCTCTGATGCCTTTTGTCCTCCGTTGCCCCTGTTATTCATCTAGTTGTTTATTCCTTGGCTTTAGACAGCAGTCCACACTTTCCTCACACCATCTTTTTTGTTCTTTCTACACACTCCAACACCTTTCCACAGACTAACCAGGAATTCACTTATAACAAGGGAAATATTATTGTTGTCCCATTTAAAACTGCAATGAAGATGAAAGTGTATCTTTCCTAGATAAAGAAGGAAGGAAGGAAGGAAGGAAGGAAGGAAGGAAGGAAGGAAGGAAGGAAGGGAGGGAGGAAGGAAGGAAGAAAGGAAGGAAAGAAGGAAGGAAGGCAGGCTAGGGAAGCTTACTTAGTCTTAAAACCTTGAGAATACCAACCAATGTAATGATCCAATTAACAGCTAGTGAGCCATCCCTGTGGGCTAAAGGCCGGACACAGGGCACATCAGACACGGTGAGTGCTGGGCAGCAGACCTGGCCACAGGAGTCTCAAAGGCTACATTTTTACATTAAATCCCATTTATATTTCTACCATGAGTGGTGCTCAGGTCATTGATGTCACATTTGGAGCTAGCTTTGGTGCTAAGACATTTTATTTTCCCCATGTAACTCATGACTTTCTGTTGGGAAACCCTGCTACTTCAGGTCAAAGTCTACTTCGCCCCGGTAGCTCCCTCCAGCGCAGCACCAAATGGAGGACTCTGTTTTCCCCACTGGGCTTCCTCTTCTCTACCCTATGTGGGGAGCCCAACCCTAACACTCTATCTGAGGAATGTCATGTAATCCTTGGCAAAATTACAGGTCCAACTTCCTAGAAAGCTGCTTCATGCAAATAAAGTATTCCTTAAACCTCAGTCGGTGAAATTTCACCCTAAGAAGAACCCCTTTCTCACTTTCAAAGGTTTACATAGTCCTTGTCCACCCAGAATAAAGAGCACATGCTGTTTCATTGACTATTGTCTAAGAGAACTGTCTTCTGCAACACTGAAGAGCTGCAACACTGAAGTCTTCCAAGGAGACCTCCTCCTTGGGGCATTCACCATTGGACCAGGATCCTACTAACTCACCTGTTCCAGAGTTCAATTCATCCTCTCCCACCCTGTGTGCACCTGGGTCCAGATACTGCAAGGGACAGCTCAGAACTCCACTCTGCTCTATCTTTCCATGCTTGGTATGCAGCAGGTCCTGGACACCCCAAAGGAAGAAGCAGAAAAAAAAGAAAGACAACTATCAGTCCTGGTGGTAATCAACAAGACTACAGAGGGAGAAAATTGCCTCCCATTTTCCTTGTCAATTACAGCCAGACTACACTCCTCCAAGCTGCTAGGAAGACCATGCTGTGAAAAGAAAGCATTGTTATTACTGACCTAAAGGTTTCCCAGTTTCCTTGACTCATTATCCTTTCCTTCAAAACTTACCACGAACCTATTATGTGCCCATTAAATACCCTTGCAGAGTTCATTTTTTTAAAAAAACGTAAGAAAGAGAACCAACTAGCCATCAAGGATTCCGTAGTACCGTTAGAAGGATGCATCTCAAAGCCCAAGTAACTAACATTATCATTAAGACATCAAAGGATTTGTGGCCAACAAGTGACAGTTTTCTGGTAATGAGACCAGATGAGTAGAACTGGAACCTCCTGTCAAGTTAACCCTGCCTTGGAGCAATTGATTAGCTGTAAGAGGAACCGCAGCAATTCAAATCTTGCAGTCATCTCTATGCTAACGTGTGGTTTATCCATGTTTCAAGCTGAGGATGAGAAGGCTGTAAATGGGGACTGGTGAGATGGTGCAGCAGGTAAGAGCACTGGCTGCTCTTCCAAAGGTACGGAGTTCAAATCCCAGCAACCACGTGGTGGCTCACAACCATCTGTAATGAGATCTAACGCCCTCTTCTGGTGTGTCTGAAGACAGCTACAGTGTACTCACATACGTAAAATAAATGAATACATCTTTAAAAAAAAAAAAAAGAAGTCTGTAGATGACAGTCTGTTACTTTTGACAACAGCATCTATTTTATGATGAACTCATCAAGCCTGTAGCAGATCAAAGTCGCCACACTAATCCCCAGGATGTTCTGTCCTACATGTCACTTCCCACTACTCTATTGTTTAGATTATTCTGGCTTGTACATACCACCACAACCCCACCATTACCTGTGCTCTTAAAACTGGCAAGGCTTTTTCTGATTTTTTTTTTTT
>JADRCD010098913.1:0-12877 GCA_019843815.1 Montemys delectorum | reverse complement strand
TGTGTGTGTGTGTGTGTGTGTGTGTGTGTGTGTGTGTGTGGTATATGTGCACATGTGTACCAAGCATGCTGGGAGATGGTAGTGTCTTGCTCTGTTACTCTTGGCCTCATTCCTTTGAAATAAGGTTAACTAAGGGAATGTGGAGCTAGGCTGATGGCCATCAAGCCCCAGTGATCCTCCTACTGGTCCTCATACTTACTCAGCAAGTGCTCTTACCTACTACAGTCATCTCTCCAGCCTCATGAGACCAGTTTTTCAGCTACTCTATCACCTGTTTTTCTTTGAGCCTTGTGTTTATCCTCCTTTTCTTCTCACACTGTTTAGTGAAGGTAGCACTATGTAGGATTTACCTATTGTATATTTTAACCCGTTTCTCAGATGTGGCAGCCTTGGTTGTTTTTAACAAGAATTACAAGAGGGAAGGAGGCTCAAATTGGCTCTGAAGTTGCATAGCCATGTAATCTTGGGAGAAAGAATGACTTGTAAGATCTGCATTTCCCTTATCCATAAACCCCATGATTTTATGCTATACTGAGGCAGGCCATTAGGAGAAAGGAACATGAAAAACCTGTTGAGTTTCAAGGATCAAATTGTTGCCCTAGAATGTACATATACTTTGGTCAATTAAACAAATTATCTTGAAAGAGTTTGTGTATGAGATCCAGAGGACAATCTCACATGCTTTTGTTCAGGCACTAGCCACCATTTTTATTTTTTGAGCTTTGGGATTCTCTTATCTGCCTCCCTGGCACCTGACTTACAAGTGTGCAGCCATATACCCAGCACCTTCCACCCCTTCTTTTTGCCTTTCTTAATGTGTACTTTGAGGATGGATCAAATTCAGGTCCTCATGTTTAAAAGGCAAGCAATTTTTCAGACTGAGTTATGTTCCAAGTCCTAGATATCTTTAAGTGTTTTAATATGCACAGAAGATTATGACCTATGAGTAGGGTCAGGAAGGTATGAGATTTTGGACATTAAAAGCCAATACTGTTTATTCAGAGGAAGGAAACCATTAGTATGCAAATGGCAAAGATATGATTTGGTGATTTTATTGGGGTACCAGGGCAAAGATAGGATTACTGAATAGGGAAGTTCACAGCATTGACATTTGGTTTTCAGTGCGGTGCAATATTCAGGAAATTAAACTGTGAACTGTTCTACGAAGGTAAAGGGAGTCCAGCATAGGTCGATAGGTTAAATGTGTTACTTCTCACTCTCAAACCTATCAAGTGTAAGGTATCACCTGATAGAGAAAAGATATATGTGGGCTACCTTTCCCCAGATACGAAGAACAGGGAGGTGACAAGGACACAGGCAGTCTGTGTACTCTGTCTTACTTGGAATAAACAGAAAGAATTCCAGCCAGTTTCTCTGGGCTCTTGATGGAGGAAACATCCCTGTGTGTCTGGGATAGCCCATAGGACCTGTGATGTCAAGAACCCTCCAGTGGGTAGATGAAAACTGCAGGGAGAAAGGGCAGCTTTCTGTAACCAGCCCTTTCCTAACAGGAGATTTCTCCCAAGTAACTCGATGCCTTCCTTTAGGAAAGATCACCCAGTCTTAGGTTGGCACTTTATTGTGCCTGTTAACGCTCTACCATTATTAGTGTCTTTTTCCATTGTGAGTGTATTGGATTTGTTTCCTACTTTACCTTGTATCTCTGTTTTTCAATGTAGGGGAACCAATTATTCATCTTATTATTTATTTTTCTGAGGAGGGTGCTGCTTTGTGGGACAGTTATGTCTTCTAATAGTGAAGGGACAAATGTTATCAGCTTCAAAGGCCTCTTCTGTCACCAGCATGGTCTACCTTTGTGCTCCTCCATCACCCATCTGCCTCAGGCTACACTTCACTGTGGAAACAATCAAAGTCCCTACATGTGCAGTTGGTCCATCAGGTACAAAGGTGTATGGCTACAAAGACTCAAGGTACATGGGTACCATGTGGTTCCAGGAAGGGCTGAAGAGCTTCAAGCCAAGGCAGTTTGTTTAATGCTAAGAACTGCATTAGTGTGCACCCTAAGCTAGACACAGGGACGAGAAGAAACAGGACACACTCAAGGACAGGGTCTCTTGACACAGGGATTCATCTTTGGAAGCCTGAAGTGCTGTCCTTATGAAAATGCAAAACAGATCCAAACAGAATTACAGTGATCTTTAAAGGGCAGAGTTGGTCTGAACATTGATTTAAAAAAATGCTTTATCAGCCAGGTGGTGGTGGCGCAGGCCTTTAATCCCAGTACTTGGGAGGCCGAGGCAGGTGGACTTCTGAGTTCGAGGCCAGCCTGGTCTACAGAGTGAGTTCCAGGACAGCCAGGGCTACATAGAAAAACCCTGTCTTGAAAAGCCAAAATAAAAAAAAATGCTTTATCAATTAGAGACAAGAGATTATTTTCCTGATGATATTTATTTCATAAATGTAATTATTTTCTAAAACATATTAAAATAGAAAACATGTTCTTTTGATCAATTTATACAAAGAAAATACCAATATAGTAATAAAAATACTGAAAATATATGAAAAGCACCAGAACATTAGAGAAATTACACTGGCAACAATTCTAGGAATATATTTTTTATAATTATACAATAAAGTGCTATTAAATCCAGTCAAAATTAGTGGCAAGATATAAAAGTTATGGTTTTATGAAATTTGAGACTAGGTTAACCAGCATTTGTATTTTAGGCTACTTGCAGATCAAGCTAATGATCTTTTATTAATGTTTTCATGGAAAATGTATTAATTTCCATTCCCGAGTGAAAACAAAAATCGAAATGAAAATCCCTGGTAATTTGATCATGAGAAGGCAATGACATGATTAAAGAGAAAATTATTGATCAGAATACCAAAAATAATCATGCACTTATGATTAGATTAAACCAAATAAAGACAGGACAAAATCAAATGTAACTGTATAGATTAATCAAGATTAGCAAAAGAGTTCAGTTACTGTTGACATTATGTTAATTTCCCAAAGTCCTTTTTAGTCACATTCAGGACACAGAAATGCTAACAAGATGTTACTAATTCAACTGACCAGACAACAAGCAAATAAGGGTGTTTAGTGTGTCAACATGATTTTCTTATGAAACATTAAAGGGACACTGTTAGGACAATTATATTCCTCATCTTGGCTAATTAATTGCTTGTTTATCTGATGAGGAATGAAAAGCATAGACAGATACTTTGGGATGACATTATATTAAGGCCCCAAAAATCTACCACTTGGGAAGTCACTGTGAACATACAGGGACATAGATACTGTGCACAGTACTTAAGGTGGACTGCAGTCTGTCTCACATCTGGAGGTGGCAAACTGAAACAGAAAAACCCAAATTAAGACAAAGCATCACACTAGTGTCCGTTTAAGGTTTTATTTCCTCAGCCGACTTTTTAAGGAGCTCCGTTATATCACTCCTTAAAACTCGGTTTGGGAATCAACTTCTTCAAGATGAAAGCCCCAACTCTACTCCTGAGAATAATAAATCTCCAAGTATGGCTAAATATTCATTTGCTAGGCAGAGTACTTTTCTTCCTTAAAAAGGCAGACATAGATTTGAACCTAAAGTGACAGAAACTGGTCATGTTAACGATTACACAAAGCTATTTCATTAGCCTCTGCTTCTGCAAGGTGTATCTCCATAGGAATTTAAGAGCCATATGAGTGAGTCTAAGTATACCAAAGGCAGAATATCCAGTGGGCCAGAGAAGCCACTGGGAGGGATAGTTCTTCCCATTCTCTAAGCCTCTCTGTCTCGCTTTTACATCTGCACACACGAATACTTTTTAAAGTTTCCTTCTCACCAACAATTTTAACAAGGACCATTTGGAACCCAAGGTTATTTATAGTGATGGACATCTAAAACAACTAGACTGTCAAAAAAATGTTACATAATGCCTTTCATTTAAAAATGAGGGTGAAGGTGGCAGAATTTGTGGTCTACAGAGGAGACTCCTTTGCCCTGAAGTGAAGATGAAGATGGAACAATGGAAAAGTAGGCCCTTAGAATAAACCAGGCAAAAGGTACAGTGTCCAAACATAGGGAAACTGCATAGAACTGACTAGAATGGGGGGGGGGTCTTTTGTAGACGTTCCTTCTGGGCACTGATAAGAGAAATCAAAGAAAATCCAACCACATGTAGCTTTCCATATTGTATCCAAAACAGAGTATTCATTAAAGAGCCCGGATTAATAAGAGACAGGCTGCTCAGTGACACTGAGAAACAAAGGCTAAGGAGGTTTGGCATTAAATAGCTTTACATTCCAACAGAATACCGACTATCATCTGGATAAAGTTCTCCAAGTTACAAAGTCATGATTACATAAATTACTCTGTTTAAGTACGCTTTCTTTTTAATATACATATTTTACATACATAGTATAGAAAAACTAGTAAGTCAGCTTGGCTAGTAATTCTGTAATTTTAAAAAAACCAGACTACATTTCTTTTGGCTACAACAAAGCATATTACTTAGACTTTTTAGCTCAGCTAGTGTATTTACATGATAAAACTTTGCTTTGAAAGCATTCAAATCAAAAAGAAAAAAATAAATTACGTTTAAGCTATTAATTTGTACAATGCATATACGTTTATTTAGTTTCCTAACTAGCTATAGTCTCTAATAATCAATGCCTTGAACATCTCTCTAGCCAAACAACTTATATTCAAGATAGGCACCCTTCCATGTGCTGCAGTATTTCCTTGTAGGAAGCCCAGATGTATAGGAGTTCTGGTAGCTGTGTGGAAAAGTTTGGGTGGGGTCTGTATTCCTTCTCCAGATAATGTCTGAAGGAGTTTTATGGTTTTGACCAGGTACCACTTTTAATTGTATAATGAATAAAAGAAAGAAACAACAAAAGCAAGCAAGACCATTGTTAAGGCAAGCAGTAGCTGTTGGAACCAGATAGAGCGCTGCAGCTGGTCTTCGAGTTTCCTATTGCTTTCTAGTAAACGATTGAGCTGAATGGGGGAAAAAAAAGGATGAGAGATTGATATCAATAAAACAATCATGAGAATGCCAAACTGGAATATCAGAACTCTAAACACTGAAGGGATGGGGTCCCATCTACTCTGAAACGTTGGGAACTAGAAATGCAAGGGAAGCATCCGATGTGTTTGGTGGAGACGGATGTCCCTGATGCTCTATTCTAAGAGGTCCAATTTTCTAGTTGAGATGGGAAGACAGTATTCACTTCCTGGAGGTCTAGACACCTTTGAGATACTTATCTCTTTGGTTTCTCTTTTCTTTTGGGGCATCACACCCAGGCACCGTGTGGGAAGTAAAGCATCCCACCACTGAGTTCTATGCATGAAGCCCCTCTGTTTCTTTCAATGAAATGCATTAGATGGTGCTTTTTTTATACAAGAGGGTGTCTTTTGTACTCACCAAAGCACCGCCTGCTTTCCTATTTGGCTCTGATTCCATAGTAAAATTGCCAGTCTTTAAACATGCAGAAACTTCAGAAAGCAACCTGGCACTTACCATTTCGGATTGGCCTCCTCATAAAGAAGAGGGCACTTCCAAGCCAGGTGGGGTGGGTGGCTTATACCTGTAACTCTAGCACTTGGAAAGCTAATGCAGGAGGATTACAAGTAGTTCTAAGCCAGCGTGGATTCAAAGTGAGTCGTAGTTTCAAAAAGCAAGCTCCCCCCCCCCCCCCCCGCCCCAAGAAAAACCCCAAACGAAAACAAATAAAAAACAACAGCCTCCAAAACCAATAGAAAACAAAACCAGAAACCCCAACAAACTCTAAGCCCCACAAAGAAAACAAAACCAAAACCAAAAGAGGAAGAAAGAGATGGACAGAGAACAAACCCCAAACATTGGTAGTATCTCTGCTAAAAGTTTCCATTAGGCTAGTGGAGCCCAGATGGCCTTGGGGTGCTGATTAGCACTGGCAATTGTTCAGTGAGGGAGAGAGTGCACTTACTTGCAGGTACAGATCTTCACTGGTTTTATCTGACGTGGCAGAAACGCTGTCCTTTAGCATGAGACTGTTTGGTTTGCTGCTCTCAACGGTATGGCATCTTAACCTATGATTCAAAGGAAACATAACTTCTTGAAAGCTTTAGTATATATGTTTCTTTTCTTTTTTTTCTGAAAGCAAACTAGGAAATGCAGAGTTAAATGCAAGTGGTTGTGTATTTTGATTCCTCTCTCTAGGCTCGACTCAGATCGTAGCTCAGACTATTATCTATTTTCTTCCAGGGTCTTTTTTTTCTCCACTGAAAAATCAAAGCGGGGGCTTTGTGCCTGGTTATAAATGACTGAGCTTAGCCCTCAATCCCCTTTTAGCTACCTTATGTGTATAAAGAATGGCTCTGCATACTGCCTACCGCCCCAGGGGATTCCATAGAAAGCCTTTTATAAGTTGTTGAGTAGAATTTACCCAGATTACCTTCCAATTTCTAGAATGGAGGGATAGTGCTTTACTTGAGCTTTTAGCACCAAACCACCAGGATCCCTCCCACCTTCTAGGTGGGAACAGTGATTTTCTCTTGATAGCTCCAGAGAAGGTAGTCATTACAAACTGGTAAAACCCAAAGCAACAAAAAAAAAAAAAAAAAAAAAAGTAAAGCAACTTCTGTTTAACAAAAGCCCTCATTTTGAGTGTTTCATAAGCACTGAGTTAATATGGATTCTTTGTATGTAAGTCATTCTTAGTATTTCGACAATTCATCATGCTTTTCACCAAAACCAGAGCGCTCTTGAGTCTCAGGTCAGTGCTGGAGTACATATAGCAAAGCCCTGTTTCATGAACTCAGCAAACCAAACCAAACCAAACCAAACAAAGCATGAGCAAATGCACTTTTGTTCCTATAATTTGAAATTTTATGCATGCTATTAGTTAATGGAAAGTAGGAGTACTTCTCCTCAGAGTTCAGCCTGCATGAAACTTTTCCAGTGATGCTAGAAATCCTTTCTTTGTTAAGTATTTTCTCCTTTGAAATATGGTCTACATAGGTAGTCCATGTAACCCTCAGTCTTGACCATACTGCTGCAACCTCCTAGTCTTGTGTTTGGGGGTTATAGGTGTCTATTGCCATGTTCCTCATTTTTTGTTTGTTTGTTTGTTTGTTTGCCAGTACAGGGGATGGAAGCTAAGACCTTACACTCTAGTACTGACCTATCTCCCCAGCCTGGTTCCTTAAACAGTGCTCAATTTTCTCACTTCCAAAACCCAAAGACAAGCTGGACATAGTGGAGGATACTTGTAATGTCCAGTGCTCAGAAGACTAAGCCACAAGAACTGTCACATGTTTGAGGCTAACCTTGGCTACGGAACGAGACCACGTCTCAGAAAACAAACACCCCACCCATGCCAACAAGATCCCCAATACAAAACAAAAAGAAAACCACTGCCCTAAAGAAACAAGAAAGAAAAAAAAACAATAACAACGACAAAAGCCACAACCCTACAACAAACAGAAGCCGAGGCTCTCTCATCAACTCCCCAGTTGCTCTGCAATCTGCAGCATCTCCAGTTTAGCCCAGAGGTCTCCATCTGTCTCTCTGGCCTGGGCTCGGGCTTCTGTGATTCCTGCCTCCTGAAGATCATCAAAACCATCAAGTGGGCAGCACCAACACTTCGTCTCTCTTTTTCTGAATGGCAGGACTTGGTACCACTGTTCACTTCTGCTCCGTGACACACTTTCTTCCCTGAGCTTTAAGGACCTGACAAGAGCTGTCCTTTGACCACAGAATGCTCCTCTAGGTCGGCCATGCCTCAGAAAATTCCTCATAAGCAATGAGCCAGTGCTGTCCTAGCTATCTCTTGGCCACCCCACCCAGTTAAGGAAAATGGAGCTCTTTGCTGCTTTTTTTTTTTGGATTAAGCCAAGTACATTTCTTTTTTCTTGCAACTTGCTTTGCCTGCTATCAGGAAGCTGTTTGTGCAGTTACAGTCAGTCACAATGTGACTTCCTTTTTCATTTCCAATGAAATGAAATTTCAATGGCTAGCAGAGAGATTATCCTTAACTATTCTATAAACCAGGGTTTCTACCTTGGGGCTACTAGTTTGGGGGGCTCATAATTTTGAGGGGGTAGTGTTCATCAAATGTAGGAGGTGAAGCATTTGCTAGATGCCCACTGCGCCCCACCCCCCCGCCCAATGGCTGATTGTGAAGAACAAAGACGTCTTTAGATATTGGGAAATGTCCTTGGGTGGGGGGGGGGGACAAAACTGATACACTCCAATAAGTTGTTATCCCATTTTTAAAAAAGATTTTACTTATTATTATATGTAAGTACACTCTGGCTGTCTTCAGAAACACCAGAAGAGGGCATCAGATCTCATTACGGATGGTTGTGAGCCACCATGCGGTTGCTGGGATTTGAACTTAGGACCTTCAGAAGAGCAGTCAGTGCTCTTAACCGCTGAGCCATCTCTCCATTTTAAAAAGGTATAAAGTAAAGGACACTAGAAAGAAGTCTTCTCTTGTTTCCTTTACTTTCCCTTGTATATTTCAAGACATTGGTCACAGCTGACATATGGGGCACACAAAGCATATAACTGTGCACTGCCTTTTAAATAGGATACTGTTTCTTTGAGCAGCTTTTGTAATGGTTATCTACTCTGTCTCTTCACGTGGGAACAGAGGAACTGGATTCTTGGAGTGGCTCCAGGGCCACTTTGGCATGAAACCGTTCCAACCGATCTCACTAGGATTTACCAGTGACCCCCTTGCTTTGTCTTTTCCCTGACACAGACAATACTGCCAGTCTATGAAGCAGGTGAGCATTCTGACAAGGGGGACACGAAGGTCTGAGATGTGCACCTGCCCACTGGTCAGACCTTGAGCAGCTCCCCTTCTTTAATCGAGGTACCTCAAGAATCTAATAGTTGCAAGGAATGAACAGTGTGTCAGCCTCCCTCCCCCTGAGAAGAAGTTCTGACTCTGAGTCTTCCATCACAGATGAGAGGCTGCAAGTAGACACGCTCGCTCACCTGTGTTCCATCACTTTGCTTCTCGGAACTTCTTTCCAGAACTGACTCAGTTCTGCAGGCCCAGTGCCAGATGACTGCTCCATTTCGGCAGCCATGATCAGAAACCGGTCTTGGGCAGAGACTGTTAAGCCTACATTTCAAAAGAGTAATTTAACATATGAACAAGAGCTGTCCCGGGGGTGGGGATGGGGGGGGAGCTGGATATATGTGGCTTAAGGCGTTGTTATTATTATTTAAAAAATATATTTTATTGTATAAAACATTTTAAGTTGAAAAATATCTTGCCCATACTCTTTCCCTCCCCCCAAGGCCTTCCAGATCCTCTCCCATCGCTACCCACCCAACTTTAAGTTCTTTCTCAAAAATCAAACAAAACCCCAATACAACACCACCACCCCCCAACCAAAAAACAAAATAAACCACCACCTAGAAAACAAATACCCCACCCCCACCACCAAACTGTAACCAAATAAAGCACTCAAAAAATTATTCTGGTCAACTACTTCTGAACATGAGACAGACAGAGAGAGAGAGAGAGAGAGAGAGAGAGAGAGAGAGAGAGAGAACACGAACCAACAACTCACCGCCATGTGGAGAAACGATGATATCAACGGACGCTCCAGGATCACAGCTGCTGTTGCTCGGCTTGACTCTGTATTTTTCTGGAGCTGTGGTTCTCACCTGTTTTGAAACATAGTTACTACATAAGCACATGCTGTTTGTGGGCAGGCTTAAGAATGGCTTTAAAAAAAAAAGAGCAGCTAATAAACAAAGAGAGAAGTTATATGTAGATTATTTGTCTTCACCCAAAAGATAAAAAGTATCCAGAGTTATTTAAAAACCTACTTTTAAGCCCTGCTGTCACTTGGCTTTCCCCCACCTTTTTGAGACAGGCCTTTTTAGCCATTGCTGGTCTGAAACTGGCTATATAGAAGAGGCTGGCCTCAAACGCATACTGCCACACCTGCCTCTGCCTCTGCCTCTCATGAGCTAGGATTAAGGGCATGCACTGTATCACACGCGGCCCTAGCTTTCCTCTTGTTGTGTGTATATGAACATATCCATGCACATGTGTGCAGGCCAGAGGACAATCTTCATTAGATAAAACATCTAATTTACCACAACACTGAAGGATAAAACAATCCAATCAAAGGTGCCTTTTCCCTCACATGTGATATAACTTGGAGTGTAGTTTCTATTGGATACTAATACCAAATTTGAAGTGTAGGTTAAGCTCACTATCAGCCCTTTCTAATAGAAGGGAGTACAGGCCAAGGATAAGGGCGGGACACACAACACATGCTAAATATTTTACACAAGGCCATTCATTGTTTGACCCTAACTCTCACCATGAGGAATGCCCCAAATCATCTGCCATTGACACACCCTCATTATTTATTATGAATTTTAAGAATTTCTTTTTTACCTTAAAGGCCACAATATTTTTTGTGACATTTGTCAACACTATCAGAGTTTTCTTCTCTCCAGATTCAATGCTTCCAAAATATAACTCCTCTGCTGGGCTAGGTGGAAAACAAAGAAGGCCTCTGTAATGCTCAGACTAAACAGCACTGGATTCATTAGTCTTAAAAATCATGTTTGGCTGGTAGTTTATGCTCACTGGTATAAAGAGACTTCCTTATAAAAGATGCTGACCAAAAAAGATACCTAATGCCATTTTATATATTAAACTTACTGATGCTATGCATTCTAGGAAGCCCTATGGTTTTCCCTAAGGTCAGAAGAAAAATAGGAAAGGAACAGAAGAGAGAATTATGAAGATGTTGAATTAATCCTATAGTCAACACAATCTAAGGTGGCTCTGTTTAAACTTCTAGGGAGGTTATGGATTATTATCAAGACACAGAAGGCACTGCTGCTTCAGGGTTCCCTAATTACAAACAGATTAGCCATGAGCCTCCTTTTTACACCAACAGAGAAGAACCTAAGCTCATAGAAAGATTATTAGGGATATGTTTAAGTAACAGAATAATTTCTTACTACAGAATGGTTTAAAATAGACATGGAAATTTAGAGTTGTTCCAGAGGGCACTTATACTAGTAAAACTACTGAGACTCAAGCTTCCAAGTTTGCTATTCATGGGTACTGGAATATCTACAACCTAAAATGAAAAGACTCAACTCTCTGGAAAAATTGTGTAGTTTAATAGTGTTAGCCAAATTGATCAGGTGCCTCGGCACAACTGGAAGGATATCTGGGCTAGTGTACACACACACACACACACACACACACACACACACACCCTTCCAACAGGAAGATTTTCAGACTCTTTTGGTAGCCTAGGCTAGCCTTCAAGTGTGAGCCCCTTGCCTTTTAAGACTGCTGGAATTGAAAGCTTGCCTTGGTAATCCCAGCTGCAGGTATGTTTCTATCTGTTATGTTACATTAGAAATGTCATGCATATCAAGGACATTCATTAATCTAGAGAAGACATGTTTAAGGATGACCTTGCCCACCTTTGGGCAAGACAGTAAAAGTGCATGATTGCTCAGTCCTTTCGGGAGCTCCAAAAACAAGAGACATGAAGACACAGTAATGTTATAAATGTCAGAGGACCTCTCAGTAAACAAAAAGATCACAAGGCAGCATGGGGAGATGACACTGGTCAGGTCCTTGTGCATGTAAAGGAGAAGCTCTGTGACTCTGATCAGGGCACGGGTAGTACAGTCGTTCATGTTCACAGTGCAATCCTGGAAGTTGTCCTGTTTTAGCCTGCCTTTCTGGCTTCTGTCACCATTAACCCTCAAGAGTCGCAGGTGAGGATCTATGCTTTGGATGGGCCTTCTGAGAAGCATGGAATGTTGACTTCCAAAGTAGCAGAAGAATACGTGCAAACATATGAACTTCAAAGGTGGAAAATGGCAAAGAAACAACATGGGAGACAAAATTTATGTTATGCATCTCTCCTTACTCAGATATATACACAGACAATGGCAATACTACCTACTTCAACAGGACTCAACCCATATGTAGGCAAAACAGTTTTGTCAATTAGAGACTTTCAGATTAAATTCTGTAGAAGTCTGGCTGTATTGTTGATGGATGATATACTCCAAGCACAGTTACATATGAAAGTTTTAAGGAAAGGGACAAAAAAGGCCACATTAGGTCATCACTGACTAGTGTTGCTATAGCAATACTGAACATAATAATACAGGAAATAGCTCTAGGCTTCTTTTATTTTTCAGTGTGAGGGGTCAAATTCAGGGCTTCACATAATGCAGGGAAGCATTCCAACTATGAGCTATATCTCCAGCTCCCAATCCGTCTCCTCTGGATTAGTAAATTGGAACCGAGATAAACATGCCTCCCATTAGGGTTTAGTTAAAGTCTCATTCTTCTAGAGCAAGCTGGTCTTTCAGAAGGTCAAATCAACAAACACATCCCCTTATTTTTATTTTTCCAAGCAGCATTAAGATTTATTAATGAATGAAATTCAATATTCCTATCTGAAGTGTGATGAGGGCTATGACACACACATCCTCTGGAATAATAAAAATGGTAGTTAGAAATGGTCACCCAGTATGGAAAACAAGGCACATTGTACTCTGCACAAATTGTACTCTACTTCTAATGACAGGGTAGACGTTTTCTTAATCTTCTAGCATCCCAGCGTTAGCAAAGATGATCAAGAGATATTACAAGAAGGCAGTCAATACAATCTTTGTTACCTGATGTGTAATAAGGGTCCTTTAAAAACACTCAATGGCTTTTTAAAAGTTTTTGTCTTTGATTCAACTTTTTCATTTTCATCCTTTTTAGAAGCAGACTCAGTTGGGTTACTCTACACATCAAAAAACATAGAAACAGAAATAAGGTAGAAAAGATGAAGATGTTTTAGTTCTAGTTGAACAGGCCACTGGGAGAACAAATAACTATCTGGATTCAATGCAAGTCATA
>JADRCD010098908.1:0-14283 GCA_019843815.1 Montemys delectorum | reverse complement strand
GGGCATTGGCCAGAGCCTATCATTTAAAACAAAAAGGGGGAGATGTAGAGAGCCGCACCCGAGCTGGCAGCCTCCATTACAAGATGGTGCAGGCATCGGGTGTCTTCTCCCTGTAACAAGTAGTCTGCGCATGTGCCTAGGGCCAGAGAGCGCCAAGTCACAGCCTATCCTGAGGCGTCTCATGAGGTAATGAGCAAACAGCCAATCAGAGGTGAACACGCCACTCCAGGGTGTATATAAGCAGTGCATTCTCCAGGGCTCACTCTCTCCTCGCCACATGGTAATAAAGGCTTGCTGCAGAAGGATCCTGTGTGTGTCCGTGTGTTCCTGCCGGCGGGAAAATAGCGCAGGCCACATATGGCAAAAGGCATCATCTTGAAAAAAACAGCCTGGCACAGAATGGGAAAATATTTTTGCCAACTACATATTCTGTAGAAGCCTAAACCCAAAAATATACAAATAAATTAACTGAACATCAAAAAAAACCCACAATATCAAAAAAAAATATGAAGAGTGATGCAAAAGTACTTAATAGTATAACTGCAAACTGAATCTAAGAATATATCAAAAACATCATTCTCTAAGTTCAAGTAGTCTTTATCCCATAGAAACAAGGATAAATAAATACATGTAAATGCATCATATAATAATTTCAACATATAAATAAACTGAAAATGAAAAACAATAAACAAAAAACAAAAAACAATAAACAAAACAATAAAACAAGCAATTATCTCATTTGATGCAGAAAAGCCTTTGATAAAAGTCTTGAAGAGATAAGTGATACAAGGTGCACATTTAAATAAAATAAAGGCAAAACAGAAGAAGCCTATATATAGCCCACATAAAAATAGAGAGAAACTTAAAGCAAATCTACCAAAATCACGGACAAGATCAGGTTTTCCACTATCTCCATATGCATTCAATGTATTACTTGAA
The DNA here is from genome assembly GCA_019843815.1 of Montemys delectorum. NCBI lineage: Eukaryota > Metazoa > Chordata > Mammalia > Rodentia > Muridae > Montemys > Montemys delectorum. The sequence continues at coordinate 13,344 of JADRCD010098908.1, read as the reverse complement.
GTTCTAGCAAGAGCAATGAACAACTAAAAGATATCAAGGTGATACAAATTTGAAAGTTAGATGTCAATGAACAACTATTTGCAGATGATCTGCTAGTATATATGTAATCCCAAAAATTCTACCAAGGAACTCCTACAGCTGATAAACTCTTCACAAAATTTGGTGGATACAAAATTAACTCAAAAAAATCAGTAATCCTCCAATATCCAAATCATAAATCAATAAGAATAAATTAGAGGAAAATGCCCTTCAAAGTAGCCACACATAATTCAAAATTTATTGTTGTAACTATAACCAACCAAGCAATTCTTTGCATATAGAACATGAGAAATATATCAGAAAATATAAAGATATCACATTGTCAGGGATAGATAGGATGAACTTATTAAAAATAACTACCTTATCAAAAGCAAAATACAGATTCAATGAAATTCCCATCAAAAGCCCAACACAATTGCTTATAGACCTTAAAAGAATAATACTCATCTTCATGGACAAAATAAAAACAAAATTAAACAAAAAAAAAAAAACCTAAAAACAACAACAAGCAAGCAGTCAAACAAAAAACAAGATTGTTAAAACAATAAAGTAAGAGAACTTCTAGAAGTCTCGTCAACTCTTATTTCAAGATGTACTACACAGCAATAATAATAAAAACCTCATGTTATTGGACTAAGAAAATACAAGTTGATTAATGTAATTGAACTGAAGATGCAGAAGTAAAACCACACACCTATGGATATTTAATTTTTACAAAGAAGCATAACTATACAATGGGGAGAAAATGATTTATAAGATGGAGACAGAGACACAGATATGCACATATATTTCCTGTCTTTACCCTGAATATCTTTTGATATTTCAGAATCCTACAAGCAAGAAAACCTTTACCCTTGAATTTCTAGAAATGTGAGCTAATTATTTTCTTTTACATTTAAAGTTAGCCTATGGTTGGCATAGATATAGAGCTGATTTATCCTCTATCACTCATCAAAATTATGATGGCTTTTTAAAAATAGTATTGAACTATGAATCAGAAAATTCCTGGGTTCTGGGCCTTCCTCTATAACTTATTACTTATATAATTTTTGACATGTCAAACCCTACAAAGCGTATCTATATTTAGAATTAAAAAACAATAATAATTCTAACTCTGTGAAATAGCAATTGAAGTGTTTGTGGAAATAATTTGCAAACCTGTGTTAGTGCGCTACTATTTGAATTATAATCTAAGAATCCCTTATCAAATACACAGTGGTGAGAAACAAACAATGAATGCAAATAAAAAATTCATCAGTTTTAATGAACTATAATAAATCCAATATAAACATACATGAAATTAAAATCTATCAGGTACTAACTTAATGATAGAAGAAATTCTTATTGCTACTTTTGTGTAAGTAATTTCTAGCTTCCAGATACTCCAGAAGAGTCTGTTGTAATAATAAAATGGCTTTTATGTCCTATCTTTTCTGTGAGTCATATCTGATGCTAGAGATAAAAAATAACACACACACACACACACACACACACACACACACACACACACACACGTGGAGAGCTGCGACAAGCTGCGCCTTAAAATGGGGTGGCTTTCTGCCTTCTGCTAGCCAAACAGCGAGCTCTCTCTGTAGTAAACAAATCCTTCTTTGGCAAGGGGCAGTGTCAGAAATAGCGTTATGCACCCATTGGCCAATAGAGAAGCAGTACGCTCCCAGCGCTGATTGGCTTGGGGATACTATATCTGGACTGGCCTGCCTAGGGGGGAGGAAGAGAAGCTTGCAGGCAGAGAATTGTGCAGATTGCTAAAGGATCCTGAATAAACCACTGGAAGAAGAGCACTGTGTGGTGTCTTTCTTGCTGGTCAAGATAGGCGCACACACACACATACACACACACACACACACACACACACACACACACACACGCGCACACACACACACTCGCGCGCACACACACACACGCGCGCGCACACACACACACACACACACACACACGCACACACACATACACCATACCTAATAGTTCCAAAGGAAATGGGGTGTGTGTGTGTGTGTGTGTGTGTGTATGTGTATGTGTATGTACTGGCTGGTTTTGTTTCAACTTGACACAAGCTGGAGTGATCACAGAGAAGGGAGCTTCAGGAGGGGAAGTGCCTCCATGAGATCCAGCTGTGGGACATTTTCTCAATAGGGGGTAGGCCCATTGTGGGTGGTGCCATCCCTGGGCTGGAAGTCTTGAGTTCTATAAGAGAGCAGGCTGAGGAAGCTAGGGGAAGCAAGCCAGTAAGGAACATCTCTCCATGGCCTCTGCATCAGCTCCTGCTTCCTGACCTGCTTGAGTTCCAGTCCTGACTTCCTCGGTGATCAACAGCAATGTGGAAGTAAGCTGATTAAACCCTTTCCTCCCCAACTTGCTTCTTGGTCATGATGTTTGTGCAGGAATTGAAACCCTGACTAAGACTGTGTGTGTGTGTGTGTGTGTGTGTGTGTGTGTGTGTGTGTGTTTGTGTGTGTGTGTGTGATTTATTTGATATGTGGTGAAAAGAAAATTGAGCAATTTGGGGAAGAATCAAGTCTATGTGCTTTGCCCACTTTTGAGATTGACTGCACCAATTGAGCTTTATACTCTATCACACCTTGACATTTTAGAACTTAAACTAGATGGTCATGTAATTTTAGCCTGTATTGGCAGTTTTCTTATGTAACACAGTACTAGGTTTTGTTTTTGTATTCTCTCCTAACCAGAAAAACAATTTCCTATGAGACTCTATTACTATAGTACACTTTTTACAAATAAAGAAATCACATCCCTGTTCTAAGATACCACAATTTTAATGAAATTAAATTCAGTTTAGCCTGACAAATAAAGAGTCATATTTAAAAAAAAAAATAATAACATTCACTGGACGCTGACAATTTTCTGGATTCTCCCTATTATTTGGTCTCAGTGTTTACTGGAAAACTATATTCTTTGGCAGATTTCTTCTGATCACTTGATATCCACTCTTTTTATACGACAGTATTTCCTTTCCTTCTAGATATTTGCCTTGTGCATCTCTCTTTTGTAATTTTGCATATTCTTCTATTGTAAATATTTTGAAAGATGGATTATTTCTGTTCAGTTGCTTAACTTGAGGAAAAAGGAAGGGAAATATATCTTATAGAAATATAATTTTGATAAGGACACTGTAGGCTTAGAATTTTCAAAATGTACTTTACATAGGTTTCTGAAAGTCTTCAACTTTTGTTTTAGAGAATGAGCAGAGGTACCAGAAGCAGACGGTTAATATGACATGGAAGATGTGGACCTGTGTAGAAGTAATTCTTTGAGGCAATTTTAATCTTTTTTGTTAGGATATCAGCAGTCCTGTCTAAAACATCAAACCTACATCAGTAGTAGCAGTCCAATCCAATTGGGAAATGTTAAACATGAGTCAGTAGCTGTTGTTCAATCCAGAAGAAAAGAGAAGGGGCCACTGAATCAGCAGTAGTCCAGAGAAGCAAGATACTACCAAAATATGAGAAATTGTTTGGTGCTTTTCTCTCTACACACAACCAGCAAAGATCATCAAAGTACAACAAAGCACTGAGAGGCAAACCCATTCAAGAACAATGTTCACTGTTTGTTAGGTTGTACTTATACTCTTTGCAAACATACAGGTTCTCTCAATTGTCTGCCTCAGCAAAACATCCTCTGACATGACTTCTTCAGCAAAATATCCTCTCATAATTCAGCTTCAAGAAAAACATCACATGACACATATGATTCTCCAATGAAACCAAAAATTTCTACATCATAACCATTTTTTTGTTTAAGAAACCATTTTGTTCATACATTAGCAAACTACACACAACAGAAGTAATTATAAGAACCATAAAACTAGAACTTTTTATCATATTTTAAATAAGTGGCTTATGTACAATATAGTCAAACAGTATTCTAACAAAACAACTTTAAATTTCTGCCACTTGTCACAGGTGCTCTGGGTACCTGGCAGTGAAAGTTCATGGAGCAGGGTCAAGCAGCAGTTTACCTTCCAGCCTAATGTATATCCCTTTTCCATTGTGTGGTAAATTCCTGGTCTGATACACCAAGTCTGAGCCCTGTAGTTCTCACACTGGCTCTTTTTGCTTTACTACTCAGCTATTAAAAACAATGAATTTATGACATTCTTATGAAAATGGATGGATCTGGAGAATATCATCCTGAGCGAGGTAACCCAATCACAAAAGAACACACATGGTATGCACTCTCTGATAAATGGTTATTAGCCCTGAAGTTTGGAATACAGGAAGAACACCCCACAAACCACAACAAACTCAAGAAGAAGGAAGACAAAAATGTGGACATTTAACTCCTCCTTAAAAGGGGGAACAAAATACCCACAGAAGAAGTTGTAGAGACTAACTATGGAGCAGAGACTGAAGGAAGGACAAGCCAGCCTAAATATAGCTATCTCCTGGGAGACTCTGACAGTACCTGACTAATACAGATGTGGAGGCTCACAGCCATCCATTGAACTGAGTACACAGTCCCCAATGAAGGAGTTAGAGAATTACCAAAGGAGCTGAAGGGTTTGCAGCCCCTTAGGATGAACAACAATATGAACTAACTAGTACCCTCCAAGCTCCCAGGGACTCAACCACCAACTAAGGACTATACATGGTGGGACTGATTGTTCTGGCAGCATGTGTATAGTAGAGGATTGCAAAGTTGATCATCAATATGAGGAGAGGTCCTCAGCCCTGTGAAGGTTCTGTACCCCAGTATAGGGGAAATGCCAGGGCCAGTAAGTGGGAGAGGGTAGGGTGGCAAGCATAGGGAGGGGGGAGGCAACAGGGGTTTGTTCTTGTTGTGTTTGTTTGTTTGTTTGTTTGTTTTTGGAAAGGAAACTGGGAAAGGAGAAATCATATGACATGTAAATAAAGAAAATATCTAAAAAAAAAAAAAAGAATTCTGCCTCTATTTATAAACTCTCCAAGTACACATATAACTCTGCAATCCTTTCTAACACAAGAGAATTGAATGAATATTCTGAGTTATGAGCTTTGCCCCCAATCTTTTTCAAAATGTTATTCATGAAGATTGTGAAGCAAAACCAGAACAACCCCTTCTCCAGCAACAAGACAGGTGACTAACAAACAGCAGACACTGTTATTTTGCCAACCAAGGTTTCCAACCAACCAAAACTTGCTTTTTTCCTCTGCTATATTAGAAGGGGAGTTACCCATTTTGCCTAATCCACATTGAGTTCTATGAGTAGAATTATAATTTTCAAAACCTACTTTAATTGGAGTTCTTAAAGGCTTCAACTTACATTCTATCCCATTTACCATAGGTAGAAGAAGAAAAATGGATAATACAACAAGGGGGATGTAAAGTTGTTTAGAAGTTTTTCTTTGGGAAGATTCCAGTCTTTGTTGTGAGAATATTAGCAGTCTAGTCCAAAATATGAAACATTAATCATGGCATATCTTCTGCCATAGGGCTCCATACCCAAATAGCTAGAGGAGGGAGCCAGCCTCCCAAGAGTGCAGACAGGCCTGTAAGCACAGGTAGGACCACAACTGCTGCTCATAGGTACCCGCACAGAACCCTCAGGATACAGTAACAGAGGAGTTTCCTGGGACAGGAGTACTTCTGTTTCCATCTCCACCCAGGTCGGATCCTGTGTCATGGAATGACATACACAAATACAGCCAGGAGAGCAGGTCTCTCAGGAGTGCCTACACACTTGCAACCACATGTAAGACCACCACTTCTCTTTAAATTTCTGCCACAAGAGGGATGCCCCCAGAGCCATCAGGACACAGGAACTAAGGATGATCTAGGAACAGGATACACTGGTCTCTGTTTGCACCCCAGAGTTGAACCTATACCACAACTATTGAAAGGCCCCCACAGGGAGACCCCACTCAAGTCTCAGGAGAATGTGCACCCAAGGAAACATGAGAGACCGTCTTGATGCAAACACACAAGGCAGTTTAATATCAGAGCTCCAGGTTGACAAGTATCTCACGCAGGAGACAGAGGGATTGACCCTGGGCTTCAGGGATTAGGGGTTTATATATGAAAAAGGTCTGGGGATACAGGGGAATCAACATGGCTATACATGATTAGCTAGTTCAAATATCAGCTAGAGTACTAGAGTACGTGCAGATCAGAGCATAGGGAAATTCCTAAGGGTGGTGCTAATCTGAGTCAACAGAGCATCTGGTTAACCTTAAACCATATCAAAGAGGACTAGATAGCCCATTACTCGGCTGAGCCTGCCCGGACACGTCCTTGCATGTCTTATCTATCTTTACGACCCATATCTTTATGGTCTGCTAGTTCCTGGAATGTAACAGTTTGCTTTTGTTTGGGCCTGTCCTGGCATGCCCTGGCTTGATCCGCTGTGTTTTTCTCAGGCTTGTAGCCCTCTTATTAGTCAGCACAGGTTTCAAACTTAATTTTCTTTCACTATCCATACCTAAATTCCTCCTGGAGGAAACTGATCTCCCAGGAGACCACAGGCATACAGGATGGACAAGCCATAGTCAGAGACAACAAGACCGTCTAACAACAGAGATAACCAGATGGAGAAAGGCAAGCACAAAAACATAAGTAACAAAAACCAAGGGTACTTGGCATCATCAGAACCCTGGTCTCCCACCACAGAAAATCCTAGTTATCCTCACACGGAAGAAAAGCAAGACTCTGATTTAAAAATCATATCTCATGATGATGATAGAGGACTTAAGAAGGACATAAATAACACCCTTAAAGAAATACAAGAGAACACATGTAAACAGCTATAAGACCTTAAAGAGGAAACACAAAAATCCCTTAAAGAATTACAGGAAAATACAACCAAACAGGTGAAGGAATTGAACAAAACCATCCAGGATCTAAAATTGAAATAGAAGCAACAAAAACATCACAAAGGAAGACAACACTGGAGATAGAAAACTTAGGAAAGAGATCAGGAGTTATAGATGCAAGCATCACCAACAGAATACAAGAGATAGAAGAAAGAATCTCAGGTGCAGAAGATAACATAGAATAAATTGACACAACAGTCAAAGAAAATGCACAATGCAAAATGTTTCTAACCCAAAACCAGGATTTTGGGAAATCCAGGACACAATGAAAGACCAAACCTAACGATAATAGGTATAGAAGAGAGTGAAAATTTCAAACTTAAAGGGCCAGTAAATATGTTCAACAAAGTTATAGAAGAAAACTTCCCTAACCTAAAGAAAGAGATGCCCATGAACATACAAGAAGCCATTAGAACTCCAAATAGATTGGACCAGAAAAGAAATTCCTCCCATCACATAATACTCAAAACACCAAATGCACTAAACAAAGAAATAATATTAAAAACAGTAAAGGAAAAAGGTCAAGTAACATATAAAGGCAGACCTATGAAAATTATACAAGACTTATGAAAGTTGGAAGATCCTGGGCAGATGTCATATAGACCCTAAGAGAACACAAATGCCAGCCAGACTACTATATCCAGCAAAACTCTCAATTACCACAGATGGAGAAACCAAGATATTCTGTGACAAAACCAAATTTACACAATATCTTTTCACAAATCCATGCCTACAAAGGATAATTGATAGAAAATACCAAGACAAGGAGGAAAACTACACCCTACAAAAAGCAAGAAAGCAATCTTCTTTCAACAAACCAAAAAAAAAAAAAAAAAAGATAACCACAGAAACATAAAAATCACATAAAAAAACAGGAAGCAACAATATCCTTAATATCTGTTAACATTCATGGACTTAGTTTCCCAATTAAAAAACATAGACTTAGAGACTGGATACATAAACAGGACCCAGCATTTTGCTGCATAGAGGAAACACACTTCAGTGTTAAAGAAAAACACTGCCTCAGAGTAAAGGGTTGGAAAACAATTTTTCAAGCAAATGGTCCCAAAAAACAAGTGAGAGTAGCCATTCTAATATTGAATAAAAACAACTTTCAACCAAAGTCCTCATAAATCATAAAGAATGACACTTCATACTCACCAAAGAAAAAAATCTACCAAGAAAAACTTTCAATTCTGAACATCTATGTCCCAAATGCAAGAGTATTCACAATCATAAAAGAAACTTTACTAAAGCTAAAAGAACACATTATACCTCACACAATAATTGTGGGAGACTTCAACACCCCACTCTCCTTAATGGACAGATCAGAAAGCACAAACTGAACAGAGACACAGTAACAGTCACAGAATTATTTAGCAAATGGACTTAAGAGATAGGTGTAGATCATTTCAACCTAAATCAAAAGAATATACCTTCTTCTCAGCACCTAGTGGTAACTTCTCCAAAATTGATCATATAATTAGTCACAACTCAGACCACAACAGGTATTAAAAGAATGAAATAATTTCATGCCTCCTATCAGATCACTATGGGTTAAAGCTATTCTTCAATAGCAACAACAATCACAACAACAACAAAACAGAAAGTCCACATACATATGGAAGATGAACAACACTCTACTCAATGATAACTTGGTCAAGGAAGAACTAAAGAAAGAAATTAAAGACATTTTAGAATTTAATAAAAATGAAGGTAGAACTAAAAAAAAAGAAGATATCATATCAGGTGACATCAGATCTGCTGAGGATGTGGAGAAAGAGGAACACTTCTTCATTGCTGGTGGGACTTCAAGCTAGTACAATCACTCTGGAAATCAGTTTGGCGGCTCCTCCAGAAATTGGACATACTACTACCAGAGGACCAAGGTATACTACTCCCGGGCATATACTAAGAAGATTCTCCAACATGTAATGAGGACACATGTTCCACTATGTTCCTAGCAGCCTTATTTATAGTAGTCAGAAACTGGAAACAACCCAGATGTCCCTCAACAGAGGAATGGATACAGAAATTGTGGTACATCTACACAATGAAGTACTACTCAGCTAATAAAAACAATGAATTTATGAAATTCTTGGGGAAATGGATAGACCTGTAGAATACCATCCTGAGTGAGGTAACCCAATCACAAAAGAACATACATGGTATACATTCTCTGATAAGTGGGTATTAGCCCAGAAGATTGGAATACACAAAGTACAAACCACAAACCACAAGAAACTCAAGATGAAGAAAGACCAAAGTGTGTATACTTTATTCTTTCTTAAAAGGGGGAACAAAATACCCATGGAAAGAGTTGTAGAGACTAACTATGGAACAGAGACTAAAGGAAGGACAATCCAGAGACTGCTCACCTGGGAATCCTTCCCATATTCAATCATCAAATCTAGACACTATTGTGCTGGATGACATGAGCCTAATATAGCTCTCTCCTGAGAGGCTCTGACAGTACCTGACTAATACAGAAGTAGAGGCTCACAGCCAACCGTTAGACTGACTACAGGGTCCCCAATGAAGAAGCTAGAGAGAGGACCCAAGGAGCTGAAGGATTTGCAGCCCCTTAGGACAAACAACAATATGAACTAACTGGTACCCTCAGAGCTCCCAGGGACTAAACCACCAAGCAAAGAGTACACTTGGTGCAACTAATGGCTCCAGCAGCATATATATTGCTGAGGATAGCCAAGTTGGTCATCAATGGGAAGAGAGGTCCTTGGCCTTGTGAAGGTTTCTATGCCCCAGTGTAGGGGAATGCCAGGGCCAGTAGGCAGGATGTGGTAGGGTGGTGAGAGGGGAGGGGGGAGGGAACTGGGTTTTGTTTTAATTTTTGCTTTTTATTTTATCTTATTTTCTTTTTCTTTTTTTTTCTTTTTTTGGAGGGGAACCTGGGAAAGGAGATATTAAAAATAAAGAAAACATCTAATAAAAAAAATTGAATGAAGTCCAAGACTGACACTCTATAGAATATTATTGCATCTAAACTCTAGTATCAAAATCTCACTTATTAAAAATTAATTTTATTGTGTATTTTTGAGTTTTGCACTTTATTTTCTTCTACATTTCGATGTTTTCATAAATTTACCATTTATTAGATAGATATACTTATTTTTTTTTTGAATGATATTTATTCTTACAAGAATCCATAATGGTTTTTGCAGTACCCTGGAGTATGTGACGACACGAATAAAATTCATGAATTTCTACTTTTAGGAAATGCCAATAAGCAAATAATCATAGAAATGTGAGTATAAGAAACAAAAGGGGAGTAAGGCTGTGAAGCTTCTGAATTTAATTTTTGGTTAATTGGGGATGACATTAAGACATGGGATGAAGTCAAGTGTTTTGGATAATAAGATGGCATGTTTATTTTCATACTAGTTTACACAGATGTTTTCAAGGTAGAAAATAATGGAACAGAGGTATTAGTTTTACTTTTAGGTATGAGAACACAAATAAAAGACCATACAAAATTAAGAGAAAAGACTTACGGAAATTGTAAAATTGGGACAGTAAGTGAAAGAATGGCAAAGAGACTCTCAAAACCATATAGGCTATTTCCATGGTCCTTGGTTCCATTTCAGAACTGGTAGGTAAGGCTCTATTGCTGACAACACCAACTACTACAGACACAGTGTCTTAGGTAAGGTTTCTATTGATGTGATAAGATTCCATGATTAGGGCAACACTTATAAAAGAAAACATTTTATTGGGGTTGGCTTATAGGTTCAGAAATTTACTCCTTTATTGTCATGGCAGAGAATAGACAGACATGAGGCAAGAGAATGTGCTACAGGCACTAAATCTTTATTTACAGGCAACAGAAGCAAGTATGAGCCATGCTGGGCATAGCTTGAGTATATGAAACCTCAAAGTTTGGTCTCAAAGTAATACTTGCTCCAACAAGGAGACTTACTCCAAAAAGGCCAAACTTCTTAACAGTGTCTTTCCCTATGTGTCAAGAATTCAAACACATGAGTCCCTTTGGACCATTCCTACTGGAACTTGTCTTGTAGTTTCATCCCTGAAGTCAAGGTCTCACAGTATAAAAAAGGTAGGTCAAATGCAAACTTTCAAATGAAGAAAGCAAATAATAAACCCAACTGGGACTAAAGCATGTGAGCCAGAACAATGAGTGATGTAGCAAAATAATACCAGTGGTCCAATACCGGCACTATTAACTTGGGGTAACCAACAGATGTCTAATTAGACCCAAAACCATATCAGTGGGAGGGAAATCAGGCAGGATACTATGAGCTTAGTCAATTATCAACAGCTGGATGTCATACACACTAGAGGATAACTTACTACTGCCATTTTCTTACACCAGTATAATTTCTAACTATACTCTTAAATATTTATCCTTATATTCAAATTTAAGTATAACTCTCAAACCTTATCCAAGAAACTTCGTTTTGCAGGAGACAAAAGCTATTCCAAAACCCCATAACTGATTATAATAAAGATAATAAGTGCCCACATTCTTAAGTTTTAAACAATAAGTGCTTGATTTTTTTCTGTGATTAAGCAATGAACAAAACCAACTCATGGAGATTTATTTGGCTTACACTTCCTTATCACAATTTCCCATTAAGGAAACAAAAGCCAGAACGCAAAGCCTAGAGGAAGGACTGAAGCAGTGACTGTGGATGGGTGTTGCTTACTGGATTGCTTCTACATTCATTTTGAATACCTTTCTTAAACATCTAAGGAACTACGAATGATACTACTGTAGAGCTGGAGAATTTTAGAATTAAGAAAAAAAAGGAGCATTTAGTAGAATCGTATTGGTGGGAATGTATACTGTGTAACCTTCATCTGGAAGCACAAGGAAAATCTCTGTAACAGCCAAGAATGCAGACTAGCCAGTTTCAGAAACCTGTTGGTCACAAAGCACCCCCTGCAGCTAGGTCCAAGAACAAAAAGGCAGGATGTGAGCCAGCCATCCGGATGGTTCTAGGGAACGGTCGGCCATAAAGTAAATAGTATAGACCAAACATTCTTTTGCATAATGAGTGTGTAGGATGTTTTCCTTATGACCCTGACCCAACTAGGGGCTGGGTCTCTTTAGAATTTTCCACTATTCTCTTGTCATGTTTCCTTGGTAACCCCCTCACCCCCCCCCCCCCCAGTTTGTGGTTTTTTTCCCTTTAAATACCCCTTACTCCTCCTGCTCGTGGTCAAACTCCACTGGCCTGTTAGGCTACATGTTCGACCCCAAATCTGGCCTGAATAAACCTCGTGTGATTGGTCTCTTGTGAGTTATTGGGTGGTCGTGTTGTCCCGAGACTTGAGTGAGGGTCTCCCCAGCTCTGGGGGGTCTTTCACTCCACAAAGTGGCCTGGGCCTTTATATATCAATTAACAACTGAGAAAATGCTCTACAGAGACACCCATAGGCCACTGTGATAGAGGCCATTCTTCAATTTAAATTCCTTATTCCCAGGTATATCAAGCTGACAACCAGAATTAGCATGTTATTATGGATGCCCAAACTAGACCCAATTAATGTCAAAACCAAACATAAAGCCCAAAAGGGGAGAAGAAAAAAGATCTGACAATACCTGACTAATACAGATGTAGAGTTTCACAGCCATTCATTGAACTGAGTACACGGTCCCCAATGAAGGAGTTAGAGAAAGGATCTATGGAGCTGAAGGGTTTGCAGCCCCTTAGGATGAACAACAATATGAACTAACTAGTACCCTCAGAGCTCCCAGGGACCCAACCACCAACAAAGGACTATACATGGTGGGACTGAATGTTTTGGCAGCATGTGTATAGTAGAGGATTGCAAATTCGATCATCAATAGGAGGAGAGGACCTCGGCCTTATGAAGGTTTTGTGCCCCAGTGTAGAGGAATGCCAGGGCCAATAAGTGGGAGAGGGTGGGGTGGCAGGTATGGGGAGGGGTGAGGCAACAGGGGTTTGATCTTGTTGTTTTTGTTTGTTTGTTTGTTTTTTTAGAGGGGAAACTGGGAAAGGAGTATTTACATGTAAATAAAGAAAATATCTAATAAAAAAAGAAAGTAAAGGTTTTTTCAACATTGTAACATTAGGTTTTCTTATCTTAAATTGAGTGTGATTAGATTTCAATTTTATTCTTCATAAAATGTTAAATGTGTCTTATAGCTGGATATCTTTGAAGCATTTCCTCTACTTACGCTCCTTCCACTTTGGCTTGTGTCTAGCTGAAACAAACTAGCCAGTACAACTGACTCCTTGTGAACTTGACATACAAGCATCTCATATAAATCATGATTCTTTATTTCTTATTTATTCTCAAAATCTCACATTTAAAATATAAATAACTAAGTTCCATTGTCTTTAGAAATTCAAACACATTAAAATGTCTATCTTTTTAAACAGACTAATTTTTTTAAATTAAAAATCTTTTAAGTTTCAAAGACTCTCAGTTGTAATCTCTAGTATAATAATAATAATAATAATAATAATAA
>JADRCD010098905.1:0-15321 GCA_019843815.1 Montemys delectorum | reverse complement strand
AGAGAGAGAGAGAGAGAGAGAGAGAGAGAGAGAGAGAGAGAAAACACAAAAGAAAAAAGGTACCAAATGCTCTAAGAAGTCCAGCTTCATTTTCCTGGGAAGGGCCCCACCCCCCGCCCCTTTGAACTTCTGTCCTGGCTCCTCAGAGGCCTCCAGACAACTTTCAGTCTGAGGGTGACCCTCTTCCCCCAGGGCTCCCAATGCTGTAATGTCAAGTCCAGATTCCGTCCTGTGCTTAGAAGAACCTGCCTGGTCTGTCCCTGCCTCCCAGGGACCAGAGTCCTTTGAGGGGACATTTCTCATCTACCTGACTCTGGGGCTTTTTTCTCAGAGGTCACTTGCCCTCACTCCCACATGTGTCCACCAGGGGGTGCTCGCACCAAGCTAGTGGCTGGCTTATCTCTAAAAGCAGCAGGGATAGACTTCCCCAACAGGTGGAGTGCCTGAGGATGTGCCTCTGTGCCCTCCACGCCTGCTTTCTCCCCTCCGGCATTAACAAGGATGAAGAGAATCCCACCAGGGGAAAGCGCTGTTGAGAATACTGTGGAGGGGTAAGGGCCAGCCACCACCGCTTCCTGATCTGACCTATGAAGCCTCTTGCTTTTGGACCTGGACCCTGCTGGGGAGGTGGCTGGAAAGAAACAGGTAGCTGGAGGCCCCAGCCCTAGGCCAGGCCCCAACTCAGGTAATGTCCACCCCCACAGCCCCAGCCCCTCACCTTCTGTGCTTGAAGCTTGTAGGCAATCTGGCTTGGGCCGTCGCTGGGCTGCACCTGGTGGTGGGGCAGCTGCTCCAGCCAGGAGCTCAGGTTGTCCCTGCAGTTCTTGAGCTGCTGCTGAGTAAGGCTGGCATCCTGCAGTATCTTCTCCCTGCCAGAGGACAAGGTCCCATACAGGCATGAGAGGCTGACCGCCGGGGATGGGCTGAGGGTGCGCCGAGGAGGCCGGCGGATGCCCCCATCCGACAGAACCGAAGCCCTGAGTGTCAGACAGGCCATGCACACAATGAACGGTGCCTGCCTGGCACCCATAAAGGAGGGAGTTACGTATAGGGGTTAAGTCACCAGCCCATTGGCATCAGTGCCCGGGCACCCTTTCCTTCTACTTACCTCAAATCCAGCTGGTCCCCCACAGCGTGGTAACGGTCAGTGAGGGCACGCACCTGGCGCTGCTGGCGCGGCAGGTCTTGGCAGAACTCTTGGAAATTGTTCTGCAGCGCACCACACGCATGCTCGGTGGCCTTCAGCTGGCGGTGTAGCCCCAGCACACAGGCCTGTTGCTGGAGGAGCTCTTTCCGCTGGCGCTGTGGAAAAGGGAGACAGAATGGAGCGTGCTCCAAGCTCCTTGGGAGACTCAGACCACTCTTTACTTTCCCTCCTCTCAGGAACCCTACCTGCAGCTCGCTGACCCTCTCCTGCAGTGCCCCAGAGCCTTCAGGGATGGGGCCCTCCTGGGCCAGGGCGGCTTCAAAGCCTCGGATGACCCTGTCTGCCTCTTGGATCTGCTTTTCCAGGCCCAGAGCAGCCTTGGCTCTGCAGTGAGGAAGCAACAGTCAGCCAGCTCAGTCCCAAACCCCGATGCCCTTCAGACGGGCTCTCCCGAGCACTCACTTCTCCTCAAAGAGGTGGCACAGGCTATGCACATCACTGTATCTGTTCTTGACAGTGTTGAGGATCACAGGCAGCTGCAGGGCAGCGGAGCCTGTAGGCTTAGTAGACAGAAACGCCTCACACTGCTGCTGGGCTGCCTCCTTCTCGGCTGCCAGGCTCTGAAGGCGCTGTGCTGTGCCCTGGGTCAGGGGCAGAGCAGGCAAAGAACACCGTCAGGGGTCTCTGGGTCACCTAGCCCTACGCCTGTGAAGGCGTGCGTGGTCGTAGTGGGGCCAGGCCTGCCTCTTCTTGTCCCCATGGGGATAGCCTAGGGCAGGACAACCTTTCTCAGCCCCCACCCACACCCCTAGCCTCTTCATCCACTGACTGGATTGGAGGGTAAAATGAGATCCTATACATCAGGTCCTTAGCAACAAGGACCAGGCACACTGCGGCCTGGTGTTGCTACTGTCAGTCAGTGCCCTGGTCCTTGTCAACTCGGAACCTCGCTGTTGCTTCAGGCTAAGCAAGCAGAACCCTGGCGCAGTTCACTTAGGGCAGCTGCCTTCCATCTCTCATCACAATTAACTCACTGTTTCGGTGTGGCAGGGTCAGCCATCAGCCTCCGGCATCCTATACCCACCCACGCCTTCCCTTCCACCAGGGTCCCACCTGTGAGACCTTCCAATGAGCGAGCACCCAGCTTCCCCCCACTACGCTGGAGCATCCTCATGCAGACCCTGGCTTCACAACCCCCGCCCTTAGGAAGCCTCTTCCCTCCCCTCCCCCGCCCCCCGCCAGGCTGGGTGCTGCCCCCCCCACCCCCTGTTCTTACTGCATGGCAGACAGACCAGAACAGGTTAGACAACAATGTAAATGAACATGGTTCACATTTTTAAAAATCCAAACACTGGTGGTATGCACTGTTTGAACAGAAACCGGTTTGGAAGGCACACCAGAGTGCTTGGGCACCTTCAGGGTTCATGTGTCAGAGAACATGGCCATCACCAGCTGCCAAGACGGTGTCTGCATCCCTCCGGGTAGGCTTTTCTTACATCACTTAGAATTCTCCCCCTATGGGATAGCTCCACTCCCTTGCTGTTTCCACAACTCTCACGAGAAAAACATCATAAGTCGGGGTCCCTACTCTAGGCCAGGCTTTGTCACACTGTCACCTCCTGGATGCCCCAGGGATGCAGGGACCACCCCAGAGATAAGAAAACCAAAGTCAGAATATTGACTTGTCCACGGTGACAGAGCCTGTCGGTGGAAGAACCAGGACGGGAGCCCTATTTTCTGAGCCCATGGCCTCAGGAGTGTGCATACCCTCAGGGCAGGGCCCTTGCCTGCTCTCAAGGCCGCTCACTTACCTCATGGCTGTGGATTCGGTCCTCGAGGTCCTTCAGTGGAGAAGACTGACTCAATGGGCTCCGGACCCAGCTCAGCACCTGCCTCTCTATCTGTCCCAGATCCCCATCCAGCTGGGTCATCTGGGACAGGAGCTTCTGAGCCTGTGGGTCAGCTGAGGCTGAGCCTGCCGGAGCTGGGGACAGAAGCACTAGTGAGGGTCCAGGCCGACCTTATGTCTGCCTGAGATGGGCCCTCCCTGGGTGCCTGCAGGACCTGGAAGATGGGCAGGACCTAACTGAGGGAAGACTAGCCTAGTCGTAGAGATGGAATACCTCCTATCCGGCATGGCCCACCCATCAGTGCCCTCCCTGACCATCCTCTGGTACCCTGCTGGCCAAGCTGTAAGTGATCTACAGCAGCAGCCTTCAGGCGGCTCTTCTCTGTAGACAGCCTCTGGTTCAGGGTCTGCAGCTCTGTAGCCAGCCTGGAGAGGACGAGAGGAGGGTGTCTGTCTGTCTGTCTGTCTGTCTGTCTGTCTGTCTGTCTATCCAGCCCTGAAGCAATCCACCCATTGCTTCAAAGGAAAGCATCGGCCCTGGTGCGTGTGAGCATTCTGGGGTGAGCTACCTGGAGGCTTTGGCTACAGCTTCAGGGTCTGGTGCTGGGATGCAGAGGCAGGCAGCTGGGGCACTCTTGGTCTCTCCTCCAGGGCCTTGAACCACCCACATGTATGGGTCAGCATTATCCTTGAGTGTGTACCGCTCTCCCCGAAGCAGCTGCACCTGAGGATGGAGAGGGGCTCCTGTGGGATGGAGGGTTGGGACTGGAGAGGTGGCTAGGGTCAAGATGGGTGGAGACAGCAGGCTGGGGAGGAGATGGAAGGGGCTGGGGTAAGGATAAGGACAGATCAGAGGTGGGTGGGGGTGTGAGAGGAATAGGGCTGGGTCAGGGAAGGAGTGAGAAGAGGGAAGATCTGGAGGGGTGACCATGAGACTGAAGCCGTGTGGAGAGGTGGGGGACAGAGGCTGGAGTGGGCAAGGAGGGCGGGTGGAGCTTATACTTCTCCTGAGTCCCAGTCACAGATGCTGTCTACGTGCAGGGGCTGCCTGGCTGGGTTCCTGCGCTGTGGCAGTGGGGCCACCTCCTGGCTTCGCTGCTGCAGCTCCCGGACAGCCCTCTCTGCTATGGCTAGCTGCTTCTCCTCTGCCTGTTAGGGACCCAGGCAACAGGAGCTCAGGCCAGGGTGCCATAGAAGCCACCTGCCTCCCTCCTTTCTATGTCCCAAGAGGAGTGTGGCCTTTGTCAGGGGAGAAGCTAAACCAGACTGTCTGTGTATGGACAGAGGGTACCAATGCTGGTTAGAACCACACGGGCCTCCAGGGCGGAAGCCGTGGGGACCTCAGAGCTGGGCCAGGCTTCTCCGGTCACATTACACATAGCATACCAAAGTGCAGGAGGGTCAGGGCTCCTGCTGGAGCAGCCCCTTCTCCTGGGGACCAACCCCAGGGGCAGGATGCGGATGGCCCAGTGGGACTCTCACCTCCAGCTTTAGCAAGAGTTCTGTGGGGGAGCTGGAGGAGTCCCCATCGCCAGAGCCGAACTTGGTGTCCAGGTTGGAGCTGAGCTTTTCCAGAGTCTGGCTGACCGATTCTGCCTCCTCCTGGAACTAAGGTCACTGGGCGGTCAAGGGCAGAGCCAGGGAGCAACCTACTAACCCACTGACCCTGCAAGATAGCTGCACATGGACAAAAGCCATACTAGGATAAACTTCAAGTCAGGCTAAGCCCAGGCCAGCTACACCCAAACCAGCTTTAAACAACAAAAAACAAAAGAGAAAAAAAAAAACAAAACAGATTAAATCTCAACCAGCTAAGCAAAGACTAGCTACATCTACCCAGACCATGGGACCTTTTTTGTTTGTTTGTTTTTTGTTTTTTCAAGACAGGGTTTCTCTGTGTGGCCCTGGCTGTCCTGGAACTCACTCTGTGTAGACCAGGATGGCCTTGAACTAAGAAATCCACCTGCCTCTGCCTCCCAAGTGCTGGGATTAAAGGTGTGCGCCACCACTGCCTGGCTCCGTGGGACCTTTTTAAAAGGGGGTGACCACACATGGGACATTTTTGGTTCACTGAAAATAGCTGTTAGTGTCATAATCCGCTGACTTTTGTACTTAGGGGTCTAGTGCACGCCAGGCAAACCTTCTAGTAGTGAGCTGTACCCCTAGTTATTTTATCTTCTGTTTTTGCAATAGGGTCTCATTACGTAGCACAAGCTAGCCTCAAGCTTGTCATTCTGCTTTCTGCTCCCCAAGTGCTAGGCTGTATGTATGACTCTCCAGCCACGGCTACCACACTAGACCCCACCTGTTATGTTTTTTATTATTAGGTTTTTTTTGAGACGGGGTCTTGCTTTATATTCTTGGTTGGCCTTGAATTTGCTAGGTAGATCAGGCTGTCCTTGAACTCATAGAGATCTGCCCGCTTCTGGCCTCCCAGGCACCCACACTCTCGTGACATATTCACACACAGACATATTGATAGTTTAAGAGACGACTCGCGTTAAACACCACACACCAGGTCCAGACAATACCACGTGAAGAAGGTTTAATTGGGGAGAGTGGGGGAAGGTCGAGCGCAAAGAGAGAAAGGGGAGAACAAAAAAAGGGAGGAGAAAGGAGGGTTTCTCCTTTATATCTGTGTGATGACGTATGTACTGCCCAGGTGAAATTGGGCAGCCCTAGGGGTTCTTGGGAATAGAGGGGGGGCATTGCCATGGTAACAGATCTGTGGTCCTGCCTATTTACAGGTGCAGGCACTCGATGATGCTAACACATATACATGTGCACATAACTTAAAATAAAATAATTTTAAAAAGGAAAAATAACTCAAGGGCAGGAGATACAACTTAGATTGTAGGGTTTATAGAGAGGCCCTGGGTTCAAGTTCCAGCACCACATTAAAAGGTGTGGTGGTGGGCTGGAGAGATGGCTCACTGGTTAAGAGCACTGACTGCTCTTCCAAAGGTCCTGAGTTCAAATCCCAGCACCACATTAAAAGGTGTGGTGGTGCATGCCTTAAGAGCATCACTTAGGAGGGTCGGAAGTTCATGTCATCCTCAGCTATATCATGAGTCTGAGGTCGCCTGGGTTACATGAGACTCTGTCTCAAAATAATTAATTAATTAAGTTTAAAAATTAGAAAAATAAACTCACTTGCTAGGGGTGACATAGCCCTACTGAGAAAGTCATTCTTGATACTGTCCCTGCAGAGGGACTTAGGTAGAATGCCCCAGCTCTGTCCTTGAACCCCCTACCACCACCCGACTCCTCTGCAGCCACCACCCTGGGTCCCTAGCTCACCCTACGGTAGTCCTCCACACGTTGCAGTTGGCTCTCCTGACAGATGCAAAGGTTTAGGAAGTTCTGCCATTCCATCTTGAGGGCCTCCTGGTGGACCTGAAGCACAGCAGGTGAGCACTGCAATCTTGCTACACCTGCCAGCCCCTTATTCTGTTTGGGGAGCAGAGGGTAAGGGGGTGGGGGGGATGGGTGGGCAGGGCCTCCACACCTGGATGGGCCCGATGGCCGGATGCCCAAGCTCCACCATGCGCTCCGCGTCATCCTCCAGCTGGTTTATGCTCTGCTCCTGGGCCAGCAGCTCATGCTGCTTGAAGTGCTAAGATGGTTGAAGCGGGGACAGCTGTGAGCAGGAAGATGGCCCCAGACACCCCCGCCACCCCAGCCTGTCCCTACAGACCTCATATTCTCGCCTCACACCGGTGGGGTCAGGCATGAGGTCACTCCAATCCTGCTGCAGGATGCGGCCTTGCTGATCTGCCAAGGCGCTGAGCTGCCTCGTGCAGCCTTGCAGGTGTGTGTACAAGCTGCCCAGACTCTGTCGGCGCCATGAGGCCGCCTTCTGGGCTCAGGAGAGAAGGAGGTGGCCCTCAGCAACAGTAACCCCAGGGAAGGAAGGGTTGAGGCAAAGAGGGCCCGCCAACAGTAGCCCTAGCTCACCAGTAGGTCCCGATATTGGTTCCTGATGGTGTTTGCATCCTGCCTCAACCAAGAGAGAAGCAGGGTTTAGTGTGATGGCTCCCCGAATATAGGCTGCCTCCCACCAACATCACTCCCCCCTTTTTTTCTTTTCCCCCTTCCCTTTCTCCTTCTTGCCCGGCCCCACTCATTCCCGCCCCCACATCGCTCCCCTTTAACTCTCCCC
Source organism: Montemys delectorum (assembly GCA_019843815.1). Lineage (NCBI taxonomy): Eukaryota > Metazoa > Chordata > Mammalia > Rodentia > Muridae > Montemys > Montemys delectorum. Next base: position 8,163 of record JADRCD010098905.1, on the reverse strand, counting down.
TTAAGGCCAGAATATCTGGCCTGATTGTGATGGGAGGAAGGGGGATCCACACCAGGCTGTACAAGGATGTACCCACCGGTCCCACCAGCGTCCGCAGCTGCTGCCCATAAGCCTCGATTTCTCTCTGCAGGATGTTGTGCTCGGCCACCTGCTGTTCCAGCTCTGCCATCCCAGGCCCGTACTGGCCCTCACGGACCAGCTTCTGCAGAACAGCCAGGTCCTCAGTCCTACCAGGAAGGTCTGTGGCCTACAGCCCAGAGGACTCTCCCCACCTCACTCTCACAGCCACCTGTGCCCTCCCCACAGGAGGTAGGAGGGCAGAGTTAGTCACAGAGGCAGAGAGTGGACAGGCTGGGTAAGCAGCCTGGGTGGACGGCAGCTGTTCCCCATAGTGGGGACATGACTGTTCTCATGTCATTGGTTCTCAGGATTCAGGCCTCATACTACACTCTTGTGTTACCCGTAGCCCAAGCCTCAGTAACTACTGGCTGGACGCGTCCAGCTGGACCCAGGACCTGCCCTTCCCCACAGTCTCTGGTTGCCATCACGATGCATCAAATACAACTGCTCAGTGTCCTGTGAGTTGGTATGTCCACTGTCCATCCTCCCTCAGTGTCCCCAGCGGGAGCCATTGCCTTCCCAGGGAGGTCCCCACTCGTCACGATGACCCAGCTAAGTCCTTCCACCCCTCGGTGCCTTCTGCAGGAGGCCCCCCCTCAGCAAACCCCCAGGTTAAAAGCTGAAGCTCCAGCAGACACCATCCTGTCTGGCTCTCTGCAAGACTGCACCGGGTGTGGCTCTGAGCCCCTTGAGAACGTGTCCATGTACGGCTGCCCCTGACCTGCTTCTGTTCCAACACACGCGCCCAGTCGACCCTGGGCCCCACATCCGGCGGCAGCACCATCTTCTCATACAGAGCACGGTACTCCGAGCACTCCTGGGTCACCCGCTCATGCAGCTGCTTGATGCTGCCAAGGAGGAGCCGGCACCAGGTCAGAGCTGGTCTGGGTTCTTGGGGGATCCCCACACCTCCACCGTGAGACCAGCTCACTCACTCTTTCTCAATCTCCTCGGCCTGTGGGTGCTTGAGCCGCCGGGCCTTGTCTACGTCCAGGAAGAGATCTTTGAGGAGTACCTCTGCTTCCTTCAGGTTGCGGCCAGTCTCCTGCTGGTGCTGTAAAGCCTGGTTCTGCTCGCCATTCTGACGATCCTGGTGAGACACACGACCCACGTGCAGAGCTCAAGGGCTCAAAACTTCCCCAATGTTCTTGCTCACCTGCCCCTGCTGGACTGACCCCTCCCCACCAGGCTCTGGGACTGGTTGTACCAGCCCACCTTGGGGATCCCCAAGCAGAAGGCTAGGGCATCCGTATGGCAGGCGGCAAGGCCACCTAGGTCAGATAGCAAAAGGTCCCTCTATTTGACTCCCAAAGCGGGGAACAGGGTGCAAAAGGGAAGCCCTCCCTTGAGCTGTGGACAGTTGAGGACTAGACTGTCTATCTCTCTTCACAGGAGACCCTCTGGGGACTCTCTGGCATTGACTCTGGGTCTCCATGCCCCTCCCCACCTGCCCTGACAGAGTCCTTACCTGCTGCAGCTTCTTTTGAGTCTCCAAAATGTCCCTTTCCACCTGGTCAGCGTTTGCTTGCATGCGGGAGATGAGCAGAGCCAGTTCTTGGGTTGCAGCACTGGTGGATGGTCGGGGGCAGAAGACCACAGTTATGGAAAAACCTCTGTCACGCACTCCCATTCCCCACCCAGCCATGGAGGGAGGACCCACTCACCCCCACCCCAGCCTTCTACAGGGAAGAGTCTGTGGTCTGAGCTCTGGTAGGCTGAGCCTTAGACAGAGGATGAGGGTACTGTCCCCCGCAGAGGGTTTAGGAAGTGAGAGCCTAGGGCTGCGTGTGGCTACGAAGCATGTATATCTCAGGTACTCCAAGACCTGCCCGCCCGCTTCCTGGGGGGAGGGGGTGGCAGGTGGCCCAGAGAAAAAGGAAATTATCCAGGCCTGCCTGGCTTCAGGAGAGGCAAACTGTGCTGACTGAGGGCAAGGGGTAGAGGCCAATCCCCAGCCCCAACCACTCCCCACCGCCTGCCTTGTACGCTTCCAACACTCTTCTTGCCCAGGGGGCTTCAGCAGTAAGGAGATTTTAGTGACTCCCTGCAGGAACCAGGCAGGGAGAGGGCAAGAGACGGTTGAGGTACCCCATATCCTCCTGTTGAGTTAGGGACTGGAGAGCTTGGCCTCGACCCGAGTCCCTGAGGAAGCCTGTTGCTCAGCCCCCCAAGCTTCTTGCCCATGCAGCTTTCAGAGTTCCTACTGTGTGCTTGAGCTCTGGGGGTGGGAATGAGGCAGATCTGAATGGGTATCCTTGTGAGCACTACACCCTGCAGGGGTCAGACCCCAGGCCACAGGGAAGCCTTAGCTGGGCTGCCCCTGGACCCTTGAAAGGGAGTGTCAGTGAAGAGAACTGTCTAGCAGAAGTCTGTGGCCAAGATGGGTTTGGTCTTTTTTAGGAGTACTCAGTACATAGCCAAGACTGGGTCATCCTGCCCCCTCCTGCTAAGTATTGAGTCCGTAGGCATATGCTACAACATATTCCTAGGGATTCACTTATTTAATATATATATATTTTTACCTTAAAAAGACAAACAACAGCAGGGCAGTGGTTGCGCCTGCCTTTAATCTCAGCACCCGGGAGGGGGAGGCAGGAGCATCTCTGCGAGTTCGAGGCCAGCCTGGTCTACAGAGTGAGTTCCAGGACAGCCAGGGCTACACAGAGAAACCCTGTCTCAAACAAACAAGCAAAATAAAAAAATAACCCCCCAAACCTCCCACAAACAACAAGAACCCACAACAACCAAGTCTTATTCTATAGCCCAGGCTGGCCTGGAGCATACTGTGTTGCCCAGGCTGGACTGCCAAGTTCTGGAGTTACTGATGTGAGCCACCATGCCAGGCTCAATGGGATTTTCCTATCTTCAGCTCAGGCTTAGTTCCACTCCTATGAGACAGGATCTCACTATGTACCCTTGGCTAGCTCAAACTCACTATATAGGCTAGGCTAGCCTCAGATTCATAGAGATTGCCTGCCTGAGCTTTGAGTGCTAGGATTTAAGTTGGCATGTGCTACCACACCTGGCCCTGAGCACAGAGTTCCCCCAGGTACTTGAAGAATTAAGCCATAGGAAGCACCCAGCTTAGGTCCTCGCACCCAGGACATATTATTTTATTTTCATGTGTACAGATGTTTTGCCTACATGTGTATCTCTGTATCATGTGTATGCCTGATGCCAGTGGAGACCAGACGAGGATTCCCTTGACCTGAAGTTACAGTTGTGAATGGAGAAGCTGGGAATTGAACCGAGGTCCTCTGGAATAGCCAGTGCTCTTAACCACTGAGCCATCTCTCCACCCCCAAGTCTCACTGTGTGGCCCTAGCTGGCCCAGCCTCCAACTCACAGATCCGCTAGTCTCTGCCTCTAGAGTGCTGAGATTAAAGGCAACGTGTTAATTTTTATTGTACGGAAGTGAGCACCTTCAAGGTAGGGACACCAGTGTTTTGCTTGCGGGGCATTCCCAGAGGCTAGGGCAGTCCAGCCATACCACAGGTGCTCAATAAAGAAGAGCTCAACGAGTTGACACCTCTGAAGGGGGCAAGGAGCCCTAGCAGGAGGCATGAATGAAGCTACAGGAGTCAGGGACTGGAGCTTCTGGGACTCACTGGGCCTCCTGGCAGAGATGCTTACGCTGGGAACTATGCACTCCACCCTGGGCTGGGCTCAGGGCCTCAGGCAGACAGGTCACTCCAGTGAGAGTCTTAAGCACTGCCTTTCCTGTTGGCCCAGATGCCCAGCCTCTGGGTTGGCACCCTGATCCCTGTCGAGGTAATGGGTACCTGGATCTCAGCCTTTCATCTACACTCTTATCTTGACACCTCTGCACCCCGACACCTGATTCCAGGCAGGCTGCCACCTCCTAAAGAGGGCTTGGGGCCAGTGAGCGGAATGAACATGGTCAAATCTCTGCAGAGAGCTACTGACCAGAGCACGGTACCCCACCACCTCTCACCCCCTTGAGAAAGGCCTCCTGACTCTTGAAGGAGACAAACAAGACCCAGGGTTGGAACCTGGGGGAAAGTGTTTTAGGTGGGATGTAGTCCAGCTCAGAAACCCCTCTCTTGAGCCTCTCTTACTCCCGCCCACCCTGTACCCACACTTATCCAATCCAAGTGGACTATCAGGGTTGAGTGAGCCAGGTTCTGCTGTTCCCAGTCACTCTGTCCAGCAACCCTGAAAGGGTACCCTCCGCCTGTGTCCCCCACCCCCTCATCCTCAGGAGAATGTGGGTGGCACCAGGCTATCCATCCCTTGCTCAACCTAGGCCACAGGCAGGAGAGAGTTCACCCTTGGGCCCTTGGCCTCAGGACACCAAATGCCAGAACTGGGCTCTGCCGCCAACAGGTAGCTAGAACATACCTGGGCCCTGCACCACCCTGATCCCAGCACCGCTACCCACGGCCCCGCTCACCGATTGTGCTTGTTGGGGGAGCCCTTGGGGGACCCCTTGGCTGGGGAACCCTTAGGGGACCCCTTCCCCTGGGAGCCTTTGCTCAGCCCCTTGAACATGGTGGTGAAGCAGGTGCCGGCTCAGGCTGGGCTCTCCTGGGAGGAGGGCGGGAAGGCGACTGGTGTCCTCGCGGGCTACTAGCCGGGCTCTGGAGAGGTGGGGCGGAGGTCGGGGAAGGCAGTTTCTGGGAGGCTCCTCCCTGCAGGTGCGGTGTCTCTGCCAGGCCCGGCCCACGCATGCCCCAGCGCCCGCCCCGACGTGCACAGCCAGCTCCTGCACAACCAGTCTGGGAGGAGAGGGCACAGCCCAGGGGCGGGGCGCCTGCGCGACTCCCACGAAGGCTTGGACTTGTTACACCCACATGCCCAGCCAGAGAGCCGCGATCACACCCAGGTGGGGAAGTGACCAGGCTGGAGCAACGCAAGACAGACTGATTCAAGCACATGTTCAGGTCCTGGCACAGCGGGTCCTAGAGCTGGGGTTAGCCAACCTCTAGGGCCTTTGCACTGAGGTCCACTATCAACCGGGCTCCCACCCACAGCTCGGCCTGTCAGGAGAGGTGGAGAGGTGGGGCCACCCTGGGCCTTGCTCTGTCTCCCACGGAACAGTTGGTAGACATTCACACCAGGCAGCTAACATTTTTTTTTTTCCCCTTTTCAACTTAAGAGCAGGCTCTTGTTGGGCTGGAGAGATGGCTCAGTGGTTAAGAGCACTGACTGCTCTTCCAGAGGTCATGAGTTTACAACCATCTGTAATGGGGTCTGATGCCCTCTTCTGGTGTGTCTGAAGACAGGTACAGTGTGCTTATATACATTTAAAAACAAAAAAACCAGACTCTTGCTCTGTAGCCCAAGCTGGCAAGCAGCCCTCGCTCCTCAGCTTCCCAAAGGCTGTGATTACAGGTAGGACCCATCATAACTGCTTTCTTGCACCTGATATTTTTAAAGTGTGGGTGCCACCTAATTGGACCCTCAGATAGAAGATAGTTAGGCTACCTTCCGAGAGGCCAGGCTACCCCATGCACACCTGACCAGGCCTGGAGCTGAGCCTCAGCCAAGGTCACTGGGAAGCCCACAAGTACCCTCTTGTTCCTCTGTCCGGTTTCCAGGTAGAAAAACCACTGGGTGGTCCTTGTGGCTTCGATCAAGTCAGACAGACTGTATGATGATCACATTGACTTAAGATTTAGTGGCTTGTCTTTAGTGACATCTGACGCCGCCAAGTCAACTCCTATTTCTAGCAGGGCCTCGGAGCAACAGAAGAGGCACAGACGTCTTTTGGCTGAGTCTCACCAAGAAGCTACTGAGTATGGCCACTGAACTAGAAAGGAGATTCCATTTTCATTTTTTGGTATTTCTGAGACAGGGTTTCTCTGTGTAGCCCTGGCTGTCCTGGAACTCACTCTGTAGACCAGGATGGGCTCAAACTCAGAAATCCGCCTGCCTCTGCCTCCCAAGTGCTGGATTAAAGGCGTGTGCCACCATCGCCCGGCTAGGAGATTCCATTTTCAGCTCCTGAAAGAGGGTGCTAGTGTCAAGGGGGCTGAAGGCGGCAGAGGGAGGTTCTGACAGAGCAAACAGCCACAGGAGACATGACGGCCTACGATGTCCACTGCTCCAGGCACAAAATGATTAGCAAGATGTCATCAGGGGCACAAACCACTTAGCCTTCATCCCAGCCCTCCTCCATTTCAATCTCGGTGACAATTTCCTTCTAAACACTAATGTCACGCCTGCAATCAGCTCTTCTTCCAAGGGGCTACTTAAGTGACTGCACGGCCTAGAGGTCGCCACTAACTACCACCTTTCCCCCAGCCTGTGCCCACACAGCTGTCTTCACCTTTGAGACAGGGCACTTCCCAGGAAGCAGTAGCTGTGGGAGGTGGGGTGGGGTAGTGGAAGGTGCTCAGACAGCGGCTGGTCAGAGCCACAGGGCTCCACTCCTCTTCAGAAGCCCTCCGGGCAGCCACCAGCACTGTGGGGGGGAGCACAGCTCTCAGATTCAAGGGCTAATTGACTCACTGCAAGAAAAAAACAAGAGCCGACTGACTTCCTGGTGAGCTGACTGTCCGCTGTCAGATGAAGTCAAACCTGCTTCCAGCTGAGGGCTGGCCAACTGCCGGCAGGAAGATTCCTAGCTCTGAAGCGAACCCTCCCACCAGGGGCTTCCCACTCAGATGGCGGGGACATCAGTCCCAGGAATAAATCACAGGAGAAAGCTGTGCCTCTTTGTATCCCTGTCTCTATGGAGACCTGTAAAGTTGCCAGTGGCAGCCATCTGCCTTGTCGTGGCTGCTCAGCATCTGCATATGCCTAAACCCAAGTGAGATGTATATTCCATGTACAAAAATGTACATTGGCTCTCAAAGGCTTTCCACGGAAAAGGACAAAAGGTCACGCTCTCCCCCAACATTAATGATACATTGCAATATTTTAAATATATTGAGTTAAATATATGAATCCTCCCACCCCACTTTTTTTTTTTTTTTTGGCTTTTACTATTGGGGATGAAGTGCAGTCAGGTAGAATGCCAGCCTAGCACTCATGAGGCCCTGGGTTCGATACCCAGAGCTGCATAAACCCAGTGTGGTGATACTTACAATTCAAGACTGGATCGGTAGAGGCGGGAAGATCAGTAGTTCAAGGCCGTCTCTGCCTATTTATTGAGTTTGAGTCCAGCTGGAGTTAAGGAGCCTCTGTCTTAAAAATAAATAACTAGGGGGCTGGAGAGGTGGCTCAGCAGTTAAGAGCACTGGCTGCTCTTACCAAGGACCCAGGTTCGATGCCTAGAACCCACGTGGTGGCTCACAACCCTCTGTGACTCCAGTTCCAGGGGCTCTGATGCCCTCCTCCTCCCTGAGCCTTGCACGCCTAGTGTGCACAGGAAAGGATGTAGCAAACACTCACATGGACTTTAAAGAATAAAATTTAAAATAAATAGGTCTATGGCTTCTAGCAAACTCGGTAATACAGGTGAGGCTTGGGCCCATAGCTCACATTGGATCTCTCTGAGAGACAGGTGACCATGCTTGCTATCCCAGCCCTTGAGAGAAGAATAAGGAGTTCAAGGTCATCCCCATCTATGTAACAACTTCAAAACCAGCTTGAACTCCATGAGACCATCGCAAAACAAAATTCTATGGTGCAAGCCAGTAACGGTGACACATTCCTATAATTCTACTATTTGGGAGGCAGAGGCAAGAGGATTGATGCAGAATTTGATGCCAAGACCCTGTCTAAAACAGAGAAAGAAACCAAACCAAACAAATAAAAACTTAGAGGCATAGTTCTGACCTACCAGCAGAACAGCAGACCCCAAGTACCCGCCTACAGCCCCTGTGGGTCACCACCGTTTCTGGTCTTCCCTGCCCCCTGCCCTGCTTTTTCCTCTGTGGACCCAGGCGTTTGAAATCAGCTGAGTTTTGCTGTCCTTCTTGCCCCATGACTTCAGTGGCAGTGTGTTCAAGTCCCTAGTCTGCACTTCGGCTGAGGGGGACAGCTCATGTGAAGCCACTGGGCCTGTGGGGTCTGAGGAGGGCTGAGCAGCCAAATAGCACAGCTAAGTACAAGAACAGCCAGGCCCCTGGGGGG
>JADRCD010098904.1:0-14925 GCA_019843815.1 Montemys delectorum | reverse complement strand
TTAAAATAAAAAAAAAGTTGCGGCCATCCTAAACCAAAAGGTTTCTAAGATCAGACAGTAGATTCCTTGTTTCTTCTATAATTGTTACACTTCTTTCATAAACTAGGTGATTGGACTTTGAACACAGAATAAATTTTGGAAATATTTGTTAACCAAACATAGAAATCAGAAATCACTGCTGAAGGTTTCAAATTATTGAAACAGACTCTGCAAGTATAATTGTAACTTGAAATAGTTTTGCCAGTACTTCTTTCTTCAGCAGTTCTGATCTAGGCAAATTCTTATCTGTTTTTGCCCTGGACACCCTGTGTTTGTTTTTGTCGTCTCTTTTTCCTTTAGCATATATTTTTTCTGTGGATTGTGCACACAGGAGAGGAATTTTAAACCTCTTCTTGCAGAAATGCATTCTTCTGTTTAAACATTAAACTTAAAACTAATCTCCTGTTTTGCACAAGCTCATATGCTAGGAAAAAGAATGAAAATAAAAGTATTAGTAACCTGGACTAATTTTGTCCCTGCACACTCTGTTCTGGATTTTGTTTCAAAGATCAGGACGATGGTTAAGACAGAAAAATAAAACAAGCCAGGTTTTGTTCGATTAATTTACATTGGAAAGGGCAGAGAATTATAAAGGAAGAAAAAATTAACTTACAATAAATGTGAATTTATTAGGTATTTTGAGGGAAAAGAATCTGAAGTATCAGATATATACTGAGTAAGAATGTAGAGAAGTAAATACATGAAAATTATCTTTGATTTATCATCTGCTCTACATTATAAGTAAAATATATTAACAGGCAAAATTAAAATGTTAATTTATTGTTTTTTAATATTTTAGACAGGTATTTGGATATGACTCCATTTTGATACTGCCATTAGATCAGTTGATGTTATTAAATAATATTTAGAGAAAAAAATCTTAATTTAACCAAACTTATGGGAAATCTTGGGCTATATATGACAGTTCTATTAAAAGTGAAGGTGGTAGTAGCCTGTGAAATACCACTTCTACTTCTTCCCTAGAGATAAACACACATATATGTGTAAAATAATGTTTTCTGAAATAGTTTGTAAAATTTGAAAACAGTCTAAATGCCTTATATCAGAGAAATAAATGAAATTTTATATCTAATGGATTGTTACTGAGGAATCACAATAAGTAATATTGGCATGAATATATCTTGAAAATATAACATTGAATGAAGAAACAAGTTACTTTATAATAACATTGATATAAAGTAAAGAACAAAACAACATATTTTCATATATTTTCTGACTACATATATATGTTCATAAAACATAAAATAATTATAAACAAATGAACAAGAAACTTATGATAGTAGTTGTTTCTGGGGTTTTAGTATACAGATAAAGTAAATAAAATCAGGAATGGTGACCAAAACAGATTTTAGATCTGTTTATAATGTCTTAATTTTTTAACAAAACCTTTTTAAAATTAGAAAATTGTCCATAAAAATCTTGTGAGCCCTTCAACTAGATTCCAATGGAAGTATATTAATGTCTTTAGAAAAACATTTAAATTGTTATTCTTAACTAGATTTTATTCAGTCTTCAATATATAAAATCTGTATTAGTGTTTTTTTATTTTTTTGTCAAATATATAGCTTCATGTGATTGTCACTACAATAAGGACACAGAATTCTTCCATAAGCATGAAGAAACTTCTTTTTTACAGTATTATTCACTGTTCGTCACATACAGTCATTCTTGTCCCCTATAAATTGCTAGCATTAATTTCCAAAGTTTTGTCATTGTAAGAATGCTACAGAAATTGAACTATATGGAATGTAGCATTTTGGAATTGGCCTTTCATTAAGGATAGTAACTTGAATGGTAGCAAATTTGTATTTTTATTAGTAGCCCATTTTTATTGCTGAGTTGTATTCTGTAGTATAGATATAACAAGGCCGGTTCAATCACTCACCTTTTGAATGATATTTGAAAATTTTCATTACTATTTAACTCATGTATATGTTTTTGTTTGAATATAAATCATTTATCTGGAATAAATATTCAGAAATATAATGGCTGTGTTTTAAAAGAAATTGTGACACTATTTTCCAAAATGGTTTTACAATTTAGCATTTCTACCAGTAATGTACAAAATACTCAATTTCTATATACTCTCTGAATGAAAAAAAGAAAAAAGAAAAAAAAAAAGGAAACATGACTGTTCCTAGGTATGATGTTAAGGAGAAAGCTTATTATAGATATGTGGGAGAGCATAAGGAGATGCAGGGAACTCTGGGAGAGTTCAGAATGTACATGACCCTGAGCTAGGCTTAGTGGGAGATAGGGAGGGGAAGGGCGAGGGGAGATAGGGGAACCAGGTGCAGAAGCCAGGAGGCCCAAAGGTAAAAGGAGAGCAGGTAACCAAAATGGCTGGATTATATAGGCAAGGGCAGCTGGGGGAAGGGCAGTACAAGCCCCTGGGCTAGAGAGTTTAGGGTACAGGAATGTCAGCCAGGAGTCCCTACTACAAGTACCAGTAACTGAGAGATTGCTGGAAAAACTTGCTGCCAGATCCACTTTGATATGTTAAATAGGCATCTCAGCCATGTCTCGAACCCTGTCTCGAAAAACCAAAAACAAAAACAAAAAAAAAACCAAAAACCCAACTTCCTAAAAATATTACTGAATTCATTTTGTGTTAAGTATCAATTGTCCTTAAGTGTGGTTTGTATACCCAAGGGAGACCCTATTGGAGAGTCTCCCTTTGTGAGTAGTTGTCAATTGGAGATAGCTTCTGGGTTAGGGATGTGGGCTTGTGCCCACTTCCTTCTCAATGATGGAACCCCATCTGGCTTAGACTAGTGCAGGCCCTGAGCATGCTGTTACAGTCTCTATGAGTTTGTATGATACATCCGTCAGGTGTATCTAGAAGGCCTTATTTCTTTGGTATCTTCCATCCACACTGGCTCTTACAATCTTTCTGCCTCCTCTTCCACAAAGTTCCCTGATCCCTGAAGGGAGGGATTTGATAGAGACATCCCATTTAGAACTGAGTGTTCCAAAGTCTCTCACTCTTTCCACAGTGTCTAGTTGTAGATCTCTGTTTGTTCCCATCTACTGCAGGACAAAGTTTCTTTGATGATAGCTGAGCAAGATACTGATCTGTGCATATAGCAGAACATCATTAGAAGTCATTTTATTACTATATTCTCTTAGTAGACTATAGTAGTATTTGGTTGTTCTCTAGGTCTGTGGTCTAGTCTCAGGTTCTTGGCCAACTAAGCAGTGAAAAGGCATGGGATCCATCTCATAGAGTGGGCCTTAAATCCAATCAGATACTGCTTGGTTACTCCCAAAAGGTTTGTGCCACTATCACACCAGTGTATCATGCAGGCAGGTCACCATTGCAGATGCTTAACTACTCTATGTTCAGTGAATTGTGTAAGCATTGTCTTCAGCAATAGGGCCTTGCCATCGGTTTGTAGTTATTTCTGTTGTCTGGTGTGGCTTTGTCTATCTTCTTATTTGGTGATTCCATTAAGAAATGTGTGTGTGCGTGTGTGTGTGTGTGTGTGTGTGTGTGTGTGTGTGTGTGTGTGTAATGTTTTGGGTGTTTTTTTTGAGACAGGGTTTTTTTGTATAGCTCTGGCTGTCCTGGAACTCACTCTGTAGACTAGGCTGGCCTCGAACTCAGAAATCCACCTGCTTCTACCTCCCAAGTGCTGGGATTAAAGGCATGCGCCACCACCTCCTGTTGTGTGTGTAATTTTTAAGAAGTTTCTACTGTAGTACGTTTCCATATGACCCCCTCAAATGGCCCATAGAACCTTTTCTCCTTTACCCTCTTTTGTCCTTTCCATTTAATCCTCTTGTTCCAATCTCATTCTGTTCATCTCACTGATCCATAACTATATATTCTATTTCCCCTTCCTCAGGAGTTCCTTCCCTTCTACCCTCATTCGTCCTTTGCTTTGTACCTAACCTCTGTGGTTATACAGATTTGGTCTGTTTATCAATGATTTAAAAGCTAATACCCACATAAAGGTGAATGCATACCATATTTGTGTCTTTGTGTCTGGGTTACCTGATTCAGAATGATTTCTTCTAGCTTCATCCATTTGCCTGTGAATTTAATAATTTTAGTCTTTTTTAACAGCTGAGTAATACTACGTTATGAAAATATACCACATTTTCTTGATCCATTCATCTGTTTACAGAGATCTAGGATATTTTCCATTTCTGGTTATTATGAATAGAGCAGTAATAAATATAGATGAACAAATATCTATGTAGTACAATATAGAGTCCTTTAAGTATATGTCTGAGAGTGGTATAATTGAGGTAGATCTATCTGAGCTTCCTGAGAAATTGCCACCCTGATTTCCATAGTGACTGTATAAGTTTTCACTCATACCAGCAATGGATGAGTGTCCCCTTTACTCCTCACCAGTATGAGCTGTCACTTGTGATTTTGATCTTGGCCATTCTAACTGGAATAAGAGGAAATCCTTGATGGCTAATGATTTTGAACATTTCATTAAGTGTCCCTCATCCTTTTGTGTTCCATCTTTTGAGAATTCCCTGTTTACATCTGTATCCCAATTTTTAATTGTGTTGTTTGTTTTCTTTATCTCCACTTTTTAAAATTTCTTTATATATTTTAGATATTAACCTTCTATCGGATGTGTAGTTGGTAAAAAAAAAAAAAAAAATCTTTCCCATTCTGTAGCATGCCCAAATGATGGTGTCCTTTGCCATATAGAAGCTTTTAAGCTTCATGAGGTTCCATTTACTAATTCTCATTCTTGGAGCATGTGCTATCAGTGTACTGTTTACATATCTTTTAAAATATTATTTATTTATTTTGAGAATTTTATATATGAATACTATATTTACATCATGCTTCCGTGCTTCTCCTCCCTCCAATTCTTCCTGTGTATTTCTTACTCCCTTTCAAATTCATGGCCTCTTTTATTTAATTATACACACATATAGGCGTGCATGCGCGCGCGCGCGCGCGCACACACACACACACACACACACACACACACACACATGTCCTCAGGGAGAGGGTAAAGTGGAAACTTAAGAGTTCTTTGGAAAGTCAGTTGTGTTGGATGGTGTTTTGCTGGGGAAAACATGTGAAGGAGTGTACTCCTCCTGAAGTGGAAAACAAGTCAAAGTATGCTTTGCTAAGGCAGAAACATGAAGGAATGTTTAGCTGAAGCAGACACAGATGAAAGGATATTCTGCTAAAGCAAGCACATGAAAGGACACATGATGGATTCTTTGCTACAACGTGCATGTATTGGTCTGCCTTACATTGTAGAATTGAATTCCCTTTGTCGTGACTCCAGAGAGAAATGGACCAAAACCAAACCAAACCAAACCAACCAAACAAACAAACAAAAAAACAAAAAACTTCTGATGGTGGGTTGCAATTGACAGAGTGATATCAGCTGATACAAACTCATATTTTGCTAAGTCAGACTCACATGATGAGGCAAGACCCATGGAGGACACATGATGTTTAGAGGATATAAATAGGACTCAATGAACTGTAAGAGTTTGCTTATAGAGGTGGCTACAACACTTCTTGGTCTCATGTTTTTGCTGATCTTCACTTTGTTGAGAGAGACACAGCAGAGAGCTTCTCCTGGTGTTTCTGGTGGTCAGAATCCCTCTTGCTGACTCATATCTATTTGGCTGAGGTCTAGCTCTTCCTGCTAGGTTGTGCCATCACTACAGCTATCCTGACTCTACCAAACTAGACTGTTGGTATATCCCTGAAGTGTTTTGGAGTATATCGAATTGCAGCTGCTGACCTGTAAATTGAACTGCCAATTTCTTAACAATGCAAATGGGATTTGCTCTAAGAACCATTTCTAAACAGATCTACTTTCTCCATCTCCTTTCTTTCCCACTACTTCTGGTAGGTGGTGGGCTAAAAGGGAGGTTAAAGCATTTAAGATCCATCATTAAAAGTAGACTTTGAACAAAATTAAAGCTACAAGAAGGTTTCCAGGTCAGTTCCAGCTTGATTCCTCCAAGTCTCGTGTTCAAAGTATCTGGTATCTTTAGTAATAGGGCTTTACTTTCAATTTCTGGGTTGCAACCAAGGACATATATTGTTTTGGAAGTTTCTTAGACTCCCCTGACCAACAACTTGAAGGAAGGTGCCTGGCTCTGAGGGTTTTGTTAGTCTATGGCTCTTTTTTATATTATTATTAAATTATTTTATTTACTTACATTTCAAATGTTTCTCCCCTTCCTGATCCCCCCTCCCAGAGTTCTTCATTCACTCCCTTCTCCCCTTTGCCTCTGAAAGGGTGCTCCCCCCCACCCATACACCTACCCTCACCTCACCCTCACCAGCATTCCCCCTTCTCTGGGACATCAATCTCTACAGGATTAGATACATCCTCTCCCACTGAGGCCAAACAAAGCAGTCCTCTGCTACACATGTGCTGGGGGCTACAGACCAGCCTGTGTATGCTCTTTGGTTGGTGGCTTAAGTTCTGGGAGCTCTGGAAGGTCCTGGTTAGTTGGTACTATTGTTCTTCCTATGGGGTTGCCATCCCCTTCAGCTTCTTCAATCCTTCCTCTAACTCTTCCATAGATGTTCCTGACCTCTGTCCAATAGTTAGCTGTGGGTATCTGCATCTGTCTCAGTCAGCTGCTGGTAGAGCCTCTCAGAGGACAGCCATGCTAAGCTCCTGCCATGCATGTCCTTTTGGGTCTGAGTTACCTTATTCAAGATGATATTTTCTAGTTCTATCAATTTGCCTGAAAAATTCATGATATCCTCGCTTTTAATAACTGAATAGTACTCCATTCTGTAAATGAATCACATTTTCTGTATCCATTCTTCAGTTGAGGGACATTTGGGTAATTTCTAGCTTCTGGCTATTATGAATAGGCTGCTATGAACATAGTGGAGCACGTGTCCTTGTGGTATGGTGGAGCATCTTTTGAGTACATGCCCAGGAATGGTATAGCTAGGTCTTCTGGTAGATCTATTTCCAATTTTCTGAGGAATCTCCAGATTGATTTCCAGAGTGGTTGTACCAGTTTGCAATCCCACAAGCAATGGAGACGTGTTCCTCTTTCTCCACACTCACACCAGCATGTGCTGTCACTTGAGTTTTTGATCTTAGCCATGGAACCTCAGTGTTGTTTTGATTTGCATTTCCCTGATGACGAAGGATGTTGAACATTTCTTTAAGTGCTTCTCAGCCATTCAGTATTCCTCTGTTGAGAATTCTTTGTTTAGCTCTGTACCCCATTTTTACATTGGATTTTTTTTTTGGAGTCTAAATTCAAGACAAGGCTGCCCACTCTCTCTCTATCTGTTCAATATAGTACTCAAAGTTCTAGTTAGAGCAATTAGATAACAAAAGGATATCAAGGGGATACAAATTGGAAAGGAAGATGTCAAGGTATCACTATTTGAAAATGATATGATAGTATACATAAGCAACCCCAAAAATTGTACCAGAAAGGCTCCTACAGCTGATGAACAACTTCAGCAAAGTGGCTGGATACAAAATTAACTCAAACAAATCAGTAGCCTTCCTTTACACAGACTGAGAAAGAAATTAAGGAAGCAACACTTTTCACAATAGCCACAAATAATGTAAAGTATCTTAGTGTAACTCTAACCAAGCAAGTGAAACATCTATGTGACAAGAACTTCAAATAACTGAAGATAGAAAATGAAGATCTAGAAAATAGAAAGATCTCCAATGTTGATGGATCAGTAGGATTAACATAGTAAAAATGGCCATTGTACTAGAAGCAATCTGTGAATTCAATGCAATCCCCAACAAAATTTCAACACAATTCTTCACAGACATGCAAAAAGCAAGTCTCAACTTCATATGGAAAAAACAATAAATCCAGGATAGTGAAAACAATTCCCAACAATAAACAAACTTCTGGAGGAATCACCATCCCTGACCTCAAGATGTATTACAGAACAGTAGTGATAAAGCCACTTGGTATTGGTATAGAGACAGATGGGTCAATCAACAGAATATAATTGAAGACCCAGAAATAAACCAACACACCTATGGACATTTGATCTTTGACAAAGAAGCCAAACCATACAGTGGAAAAAGAAAGCATCTTCAACAAACAGTCTAGCTGATGGTCTGCATGTAGAAAAATGCAAATTGTTCCATATTTATCACCTGTACAAAGCTCAAGTGCCAGTGGTTCAAGGACTTCAACATGAAACTGGAGACATTGCACTGAATAGAAGAGAAAGTGGGAAAGAGCCTTGACCACATTGGCACATGGTGAGGGTAGAGAATTTCCTGAACAGGATACCAATGTCTCACGCTCTAAGATCAAGAACTGATAAATGGATCCTCATGAAACTGAAAAGCTTCTGTAAAGCAAAGGACGTTATCAATAGGACAAATCAACAACCTACAGAGGTTCATAGAAAAAGATGGAAACAGAAGTTGGAATGATGATTTTTAAAGATGAACAAAGAGTACCATGCAATAAGGAATACAAATGATTGCTACAAGGTAGAAGTCAAGAAAAGAGATTCTCTCCAAGCCTTCAAGGGAAAATATCTCTGTTAACAATGGGATTTTGCTCCACAAGAGCCATTTTATATTTCTGACTCTCAGAATATTTTATTTTAAGCTATAATGTTTATATAACATGCTGTAACTATAATAGGAAACTAATAGTGAGTTAGATAAAGATTTCTCAGATAAAACCCCAAAACATAACCCATTAGAGAAAAAAGTTGAAAAACTGAATTTTTTTCCAGGCCTTAGTTCAATTGTTGGTAGACACAGTGAAAAAAGAAAGAACGTCTAAAACTTACAATTGATGACTTAAGAGAACTCTACAAAAATTATATAATCCAATATGAGAAAAGATATAAATCAAAATCTCAGCAAAAATATACCCAAATGACCAATTAAAAACCTGAACATTTGCACAATGGAGTATTACTCAGATGTTAACAATGAAATCATGAAATTTTCAGGCAAATGGATGGAACTAGAAAAAAAAAATCATCCTGAGTGAGATAATCCAGACAAATATGGTATGTACTCACTTGTAAGTTGATACTAGCTGTAAAGGATAACCATGCAGCTATGTAACAAGGAGAGCTCAAAGGGGAACATACGAATCTCCCTGGAAAGGGAAAATAGAGTATGCATAGCAAGTGGAGAGGGGTCAGGGATATGTGAACTGACGGAAGCAGGTTGTGGGAGGATGGAGGAAGAGAATACTGGGAGAGACAACTAGAATTGGGGAACATCTTGTGGACAAGCTAGAAACCCAATGAAATGGAAATTCCAAGGAATCCACTAGTATGCCCCTAGCTAAGACTCCTAGCAATGAAGGATAAGGAACCTGAACCTGCCATCTACTGGCAGAAAAATGAAATCATGAGATTTTCAGGCAAATGAATGGAACTAGAAGATATTATCTGATCAGGTAATCAGAACCCAGAAATAAAAATGCATTTGCTCTTATTTGTGGCTCCCAGTTCCAAATCTTTATTTGTGAGTATATAACCTGGAGTAGCTACAGATACCAGGAAAGTAAAAGAGAAAACATAACAAAAGGTCTCTAGAAAGAAAGACAGGACACAGATGATATGAATGGGGTAATGGGGAAATGGATTGGAGACTTGATCTGGGGATGTGAGAGAGAAGACAATATGGAGGAATGGATGGAAACAGATGCAGAGACACACAGCCAAATAATAGGTGAAATTTGGAGAAGCTTGCTGAAGAGAGGGTTGAGGGAGTTTGTAGGAGCCAAAGAAGTCAAAGACAGCACAAGAAAAACCACAGAACCAACTAACCTGGTCTCATAGAGGCTCACAGAGTCTGAACTGAGAATCAGGGAGCCTACATGGGTCTGGCATAGGTCTTCTGCACATATGTTATAGTTGTAAGTTTACTATTCTTGTCTGACTCCTAACAGTGGGAATGGGGGCTGTCTCTGACTCTGTTTCTTGATTTGGGGACCTTTTTTCCTACTGGATTACCTTATCCAGACTAAATAGGAAAGGAGGTACCAAGTTTTACTGCAACTTGTTATGCCATGCTTGGTTAATATCAATGGGAGGCCTGCCCTTTTCTGAAAAGAAATGGAGGAGGAGTGGATGGGGAAGGGCATATGGGAGGGGAGGGAGTGAGGTGAGAGGAGGGAGGGGAGACAGATAGGGATGAAAAAAATCCCTGAAAAGATTCTAACATTATCGTTCAAAACCACAGTGTTATAACATTCACTATGTAGCCAGCAAAAAGAGCTAAAACTGAAACAAAAAAAACCCTGACCATAGAAATATAGTGACTACTATACAATATGAGTGGAAAGAAAAAAAAATTGGCATTGGTTTCACATTTATTGATCGTTTTACTTCCAATATAAACATAATTCACAGGAAAATATTTTGGTTGTTAAGCTCAGACAAGAGTAGATTTGTATGGCCTTAATATTTTCTGTGATTTTCCTTTACAAAGGATAGGACAGGCTGTTTATATGTGCTTACTCATTGACTATCTCTCCTTATAGTGTTTGAAAACTCTAAGTGAATAGATCATATCTGTTGTTTTAAAAAAAAGCATTCATCATAACCAAGTTGTCTTCACTACAGAGATATGAGGATGGTTCAACACATGTAAATCAATAAATGGAATACATCTCATAAATTCAGTCAAGGACCAAAATCACATTTCACATTTCAACAGGTGTGGTATCTTAGTCAGGGTTCTCTAGAGTCACAGAACTTATGGTAGTCTCTATGTAGTAAAGGAATTTATTGATGACTTACAGTCTGTAGTCCAACTCCCAACAATCAACTCCCAACAACGGTCGGCAGCAGCTGTGAATGGAAGTCCAAGGATCCAGCAGTTGTTCAGTCCCACAAGGCAAGCAGGTGAAACAGAGGGAGCCTTCCTTCTTCCAATGTCCTTATATGGGTCTCCAGCAAAAAGTGGCCCAGGTTAAAGGTGTGTGCCACCACACCTTTAACCCCAGATGACCTTGCTTGAACTCGTAGATCTTCCAGTCTTAATCTTCTAGGATTCATAGCCACTATGCCACCACACCTTTAATCCCAGATGATCTTGAACTCATAGAGCTTTCTATCTTAATCCTCTGGGATTCATAGCCACTATTCTTCAAGGTCTCCATGCCAAGATTTAGGTCGGAAATTTGTATCTCTCAGCCTCCAGATTAGGGCCACAGGTGAGCCTTCTAATTCTGGATTGTAGTTCATTTCAGATATAGTCAAGTTGACAACCAGAAATAGCCACTACATGTGGAAAATGAATTTAACAAAATCCAATATCCTTAATGGGAAAAAATTGCAGAATTAGCAAAAGAAGGAACATACCTCAATAAAATATTACAAAGCTATGACCAACATTACATTAAATGGGGAAAAAGCATTTTCATTTAAAAACAGGAACAATGTATGTCACACAATCTCTACTTACTTAACATAGTATTGGAAGTAGTAGGGTAACAAGAGAAGCAAGTAAAAGGAATACAATATGAAAGTAAAAAGTTAAAGAACCCTTAGTTGTAGATGATGTGATTCTATACATAAGAGATCCTAAAAAAATCCATCAGAAAACTCTTAAGACGGATAAGCACTTTCAGGTAATTCACAATTACCTAAAAGCAAACAAACAAATGAACAACAACAAAAAAAACCCTCTGAAATAAATCTAACTAAGGAACCAAAATACCTCTAGAATCAAAAAGTCAAAAGACTGAAGGAAGAAATAGAAGAACACTAGAAGATAGAAGTCCCATGTTCATGGATTAGAATATTGTAAAAAAAAAAAAAAAAAAAGTCTTGCCAAAAGCAATCTATATATTTGATGCAACCCCCATAAAAAGTTTAGTCTCATTCTTCCCAAAAATAGAAAAAAAATACTAAATTTCACCTGGAAGTACAAAATACCTCAGATATCCAGAGAAATCCTGAGCAAAAATAAGAATGCCAACAATATCACTATACTTGATCTAAAGTTATGTTATAAATTCATAATAACAAAACAGTATGATACTTGGAAAAAACAGACATGAATGTCAAATAGAATAGAAGATCCACTAAGCTACATCCACCTGATTTTTTGACAAAGATGCCAGAATTTTCATTGGAAAAGAAAGCTTCTTTAACAAACGATACTAGAAAAATTGGATATTTGGCTGTACAAGGAGGAAACTAGACACTTATCTCTAATTTTTCAAAAAAATATCAGCTCCAAATAGATCAAAGACATTAATATAAGGCTGAAAATTCTAAAACTGTTAGAGGAAATGTGGAAAAAAACACTTCGAGACATAGGCATAGGCAAAGGCTTTCTGAATAAGACTCTAATAATTCAGGAAATAAGAATAATACTTGACAAATAGGGCTTCATGAAAAATTTTAAAAGTTTCTGTAGAGCAAAGGAAATAGGTAATTTAAAGACAGTTTACAGAAGAGAAAAATTTTTTGCCGTCTATATATCTGATAGAGGATTAATAACTAGAGTACAGAAAAAAAAACTGAACAATATTGAACAGCAAGAAAATAAGCAATCCTTCTCCTCAGTGCTGACAGAACTCTATAGAAGAGGAGATGAAAAGAGTAGGAGCCAGAGGGGAGACATCAAGAAAACAAGGCCCTCTAAATCAATGTAATCAAAGCTCATATGAACTCAGAGACTGACACAGTAAGCACAGAGCCAGCACAGACACACACAAGGTCTTGTGTATATATTATGGCTTCCAGTTTAGTGTTTTTATGGGATTCTTGAGTGTGCAAACAAGTGGGTCTCTGATTCTTGTGCCTTCTCTTGGACTATTCTCCTTCTGTTGGTATGTCTTGTCAAACTCTAATGGGATAGTTTTTGTATTATCTTACTATATTTTATTTTGTTACATTTTAAAAAATGAATGAACAAATGAAGGAATAAAAACCTAGCTAATAGAGTAAAGGTTAACAACTGAACTGTCATTTATACCTGTTGAAAGAGAGAAAGTCAATTATTTACAATGGAATGACATTGAGTATATCAACCACTTCAGGACAGGTCTCCTGTTAAGGAGTAGTTGATAGTAGAATTGACAATTTTTATGTGTGCTTTTATTTGTTTACAATTTGGTGTTTATTTATTTTTTATTTTTATTTTATTTTCATGATTTTGTTGTTTTTGGTTTCTGTAAAATAACTCTAGCTTACAATTGAATAAGACTGAGACTATGGTTTATTTATTTGGCTTTGTCAATTACTGGGGGGTTACCCCTAGTCTACTTTTCTAATGGCTGGACTGGCTAGGCCACCAGCTGTGGGCCCCAAATACTTGCTGTTTAAATCTTTCTGGGTTATTTCTGCTCCAGCAGACTGGTGACTTGGGCTGGGGTGGGACATCAACAGACCAACCCCCAACAGGTTTTTTGAGAAAGAAATTAAAGTAGGGTAAGTAGGGGGGGAGAGAGAATCTAGAGGGTCTTGGGGAAGGGAAAGAATATGATCAAAATATATTTAAATTTAAGAATCATTTTAAATAAATAAATAAAAAGAAATATGATGAATATAGACAATGGAATTTTTCAGCAATAAAGAATGAAGTTATGAAATTTATATAAAAAAATAGATGTGAGGCCACAGCAGCTGTGGAACAGCTGTGACAGGGTCCTTCCTGCCTCCATCTGCACCCAGGAGCTAGGGTTGTTCTGCAGCCCTCTGTGCACAGGTCCTGCCAGGAGAGAGCTGGTCTCCCAAGAGTGCTGACACAGGCTTATAGGCCTACAGGAGGGACAATCTCAAGCCAGAAACAGCAAGACCAACTAACACCAGAGATAACCAGATGGTGAAAGGCAAGTACAAGAACCTTATCAACAGAAACCAACACTACATGGCCTCATCAGAACCCAGTTCTCCCACAACAGCAAGTCCTGGATACCCCAACACACCAGAAAAGCAAGATTTGGATCTAAAAATCACATCTCATGATCCTGATAGAGGACGTTAAGAAGGATATAAATAACTCCCATGAAGAAGTACACAGGATTGTATTGGACTGAGTACAGGGTCCACCATGAAGGAGCTAGAGAGAGGATCCAAGGAACTGAAGGGTTTGCAGCCCCTTAGGATGAACAACAATATGTACTAGCTAGTACCCTCAGAGCTCCCAGGGACCCAACCACCAATCAAAGAGTACACATGATGGGACTCCAGCAGCATATGTATAGTAGAGGATGGCCAAGTTGGTCATCAATGGGAGGAGAGGCCCTTGGCCCTGTGAAGGTTCTATGCCCCAGTGTAGGGAAATACCAGGGCCAGTAAGCAGGAGGGGGTCGGGTAGTAAGCAGGGGGAGAGGGGAGGGAACAGGGGTGTTTGTTTTGTTTTTGTTTCGTTTTAATTTTTATTTGTTTTCTTTATTTGGAGGGGAAATTGGGAAAGGAGATATCATATGACATGTAAATAAAAAAATCTAATAAAAAAAAAAGAAGTACACAGAAAAACAGGTAGAAGCCCTTAAAGAGGAAACACAAAAATCCCTTAAAGACCCAGAAATGAATCCACACACCTATGGTCACTTGATCCTTGACAAAGGAGCTAAACCATCCAGTGGAAAAAAGATAACATTTTCAACAAATGGTGCTGGCTCAACTGGTGGTCAGCATGTCAAAGAATGTAAATTGTTCCATTCTTATCTCCTCGTACAAAGCTCAAGTCCAAATGGATCTTGTGGTTTGTGGATTGTATCTTGGGTATTCCGAACTTCTGGGCTACTATCCACTTATCAGTGAATGCATACCATGTGTGTTCTTTTGTGATTGGGTTACCTCACTCATGATGATATCCTCCAGATCCATCCATTTCCCTAAGAATTTCATAAATTCATTGTTTTTAATAGCTGAGTAGTATTCCACTGTGTAAATGAACCACATTTTCTGTATCCATT
>JADRCD010098901.1:0-14599 GCA_019843815.1 Montemys delectorum | reverse complement strand
TTTTTTTTTGTTTTTTTTTTTTTGTTTTTTTTGTTTTTTTTTTTTTTGAGGGGAAACAGGGAAAGGAGAAACCATATGGCATGTAAATAAAAAAAAATCTAATAATAAAGAATAGGAATTAAATCTTTTAATTGTTCTGTGGATGAATTTCTCTGAAGAGGACAGAAAATGATTGGATTGAATTTGATATGTTTTGATATTGGGAAGGACTCCTAGGGCATTTATCACTGTCAAAGCAGTACTTTTGCCTGTTGATTGTTGATCTGCAGTCATTAGTTCAATGCCAGTGTTTGTATTCCTTCTGCACACTCCAGAAGGCTGAGATCTTTTTTATTATTTCTAGAAAAAACTTCACTTTTAGGAATACCTTGCCTATAGTCCATTTTCAAATGACCTTGCTTACCACAATTAAAACACCTGCCACTTTGATATTTTTCTTAAGACTTTCAGAAATTATTTCTCCTATCAGATTAGCATCATTAGAGTGAAATCCAGTATCAGCCACATCACTAATCCTTTCCTCTATTGGAGCTGATCTTGCCTTTAAAGGTCTGATCATCTGTATGTTCTTTAGATGACTACAAGGAAGATCAAAAGATATCTTCTTCTTTCTAGCATTTGTTACTTCTTATACTTCGTTGAAGATAGAGGGCCTTAAGGATTTTCTAAGTTTTAGGAATTTTCTGGAACTTGGGAGATGTTTACTACTGTGTCTATATGAACATCTCCCTTTTAATAATAAAATATGACAGTCTGGAGTGAATTGCTGTACAACCATAGTATGTACTTAACCCTAAAGGCAGAGGAACAGAAATGTCTTCATCATCCTAACATATGGGGTTCTTTTAGGACAAATGTGAATTATATGAGAATAAAATAAAATGATTCTTAAAATTCTGCAATCAATGATTTTAGAGTTCAAGTCAGTTATAAAAATTTATTTTTAATTTTCTCTATATTTTTATTTCTCTATTTACACTCTGATAGTCACAGTTAGTGTGCACATCTGTATGCTTTTGTACATTGTTTTTCTTTAATGTGAAAGCACATATTTGTACTACACTGCAGTTGGTAGTATACAACTGAGAATTGAAGTCATGAATCTGAGTGTCAGTGTCTGTATAGGATGGATGAAGAAATCTTTATTGAACAAACATTGTAATACTTTCTCATATTTCAATATATGCATATAAAATGAGTGGGATTATAAGATTTCTGATATACTTAATAAGAGTCGTAGGTGAGATTTTTTTCCCCTCTGGTTATCTGTTTAATGAACATAGTTGTAGAATCCATATGGATATGTTCAAAACTACAGTGGGTTGCAGTAAATTAATCTCTATATTAACAAGAAGCATTTTCTTGAATTTGAAAACTAACTTTACAAATACGGCTTCACCTGAAGGAAGACCATCCTTATAGATGTATTCATTGCACAGTATTCCCCCAAAATAAACAACTCTTGGTTATCATTCTGAAATTCTATGTAAGGATGCCATATCCCTGCTATGCCTAAGGAAAAATTCATTCATGCTTCACTTAATACTGATCTTATTGATAAAAGCAATGAACTGTCAAATGAATCCTAATTCAGAATGCCAAGTGGAATGTGCTGGAAGAAAATCTCCAACAGATGGGGTAAAAAGCAATTGGCTCGTTTCAGATCATGCAAGCAGAGAAATGCCTTAAATATGACTCCATTTTAGCTTTTCCCCCAGCATCTGAACTATTCTGATCTTCTTAACAAGAAGAAAGAGAAGAAATCAGAAGATGAAAGTTCTTCTACTATCTGGTCTTACCTGTTTGATTTTTGCTGCTGGGCAATACTTACAGGTATCATTGATGGTCTTGCTTGGCTACTTGATGGTGATGGTAGGCATGTGGTGGTTGTTTAAATCCCATTTTTCCTGTAAATCCATGTGAATATATGAGCAGATTGATTACTTTCCTTAGGATTTTTCATATATTGCACTCATTGAGCTCACTTTATCATCTCAAATGAATTTTCATTGA
This sequence comes from Montemys delectorum, assembly GCA_019843815.1. Lineage (NCBI taxonomy): Eukaryota > Metazoa > Chordata > Mammalia > Rodentia > Muridae > Montemys > Montemys delectorum. The sequence continues at coordinate 12,586 of JADRCD010098901.1, read as the reverse complement.
GGTAAATGTAGTAAAAAATAAAGTTTTATGCACCGTTTAAAATTGTTTAATTCTCTAGTATAATTAAATGATCTTCATAATTGAAAATTAATACAGGTTTGTACAAATACAGGTATATACATTACAAAAAATTTCAAGTGCAAATTATCATAAGAATACAGGAGGAAGGATGAAATCAACTATTTTACTTTCAGTAAATGCTGTAGGAACTTTTTAAATATATATTATCTAACAGATTGAGAGATTGAAAAACCATGTCTTCTGTGTTTGGATCATAATTGTACATAGTATTTTTAAATGTTTCCTTCTGTACTGGGGTTATTATAAATATCTAATAGAACGTTACCATTCACATTGATACTCTAAAGATATTTGTAATTTTTGATAGACATTCACATGAATGATGTATGACTTTTTATTTATGATTGTGGGTGCCCAAGAGCTACAGAACCAATGGTGCAGCCATAGAAAAAGCAATATGTCAGGATGTACCTTACAACTTAGTGAGAAAGATCTCATCCCTGCTGTTTAATCCAGGTAGTTGTCTCACTAGCTTTTTATGTTTCTCCTGTCTCTAGCTCACATCTAACATTAGACCATTAGAAATACTGACCCTCTGAACCATGTTTGGCTTTCCCTTGTATTCTGGAGATTTTTAATTTAGGTCCTCATCTTTGCATTCTAATTAAATATTCTAAAAGTGATCTCCCCAAACAAAGTGGTTCAATTTTAATTTCTTCCTACAATAAAGGTAAATTAAAATGATAATTATGAAGAAAGTTAGCTATTTTTCTTTGAAAATAATTTATCATCAAACTATGATTTCTTTCACAGTTTGATTTCTTTTAACAAATGTAGTCAGATCATTTTGATTTGTCTGATTTTCATCCTTTATGTCTACTTAAGTGACTCATTGCTGGTTTTTCTACTGGAAATACATGAGAGGAACTTCACTTTTTATTTTACACTAATTTCTCTAAATTTTCCTAAGTGTAATATAAAACAATTACCATTTATAAACTACATGAAATAGTGTTATCAACTAAAATATCAGACATTTTAAGATAAAAACAGAATAAATGTTAATGTTTCACAATATGTATTGTAAAGGGTGGTATTTCTACACTGAAAGTGCTTCAATATATACATTTATCTTAGCCAATGTTTTATCTTAACTACAATTTATATGCAGCAAAACTTCATCATTTGCAAAGATCTGATGCTTCTACTTCTTGTAAGAAAAGCAGATATGATGATTACAATGAATGTAGAAGAAATGAAAAGTTCTGGTTGAATGATGTAATTCACACTCCTTTTCAGCCTTCTGGGGATTTTAATACTATATACATAGCATCTAATCGTCAAGGTCAAATAAAAGAAAATGAGGAAACAAAGATGCTCATGCGTCAAGTTAACTTTAAGAAGAATTATTTGTCAATGTCTTTGACTTACTATGACAGGTAAGAAAAATTTATTCAAGAGGTTATTTATTTAAATGAAAACTGGTAGGAGCAGGCAAATCTATGCTGTCATTTCTTTTCAAGGGATTTGATGTAATCGTAATTTCTTAGATCATACTTCATCTCTCTGCCAGCCAAACTACACCATAAAAAAATGTTAGAGATTGGTTCTACTGCTGTCTCAATTCAATTTAGCTCCCAAAAGGCCCTGTTTCCAGAAGCTGGTCTCTGCCCCCAGCTGTATTTGATTGGCAATGAAGAATTGCCTTACAGCCAATTGCTGGGCAGGTAGACTGAGGGGGAGACCTTTGGATTTGGGCAGGCTAGGAAACTGGAAGGAAGGAGGAATCACCATTACTCAGAGGAAGATAGATCAGATTTAGAGCTGCAGGAGAGAAACCCAGCCAGCCATGTAAGAATTTGGGTTAGTGGCTACTGGACACTGGCCACTTCCCTGATTGGGCCTGGGGCATCAGAGGAAGTTTTAGCAGTCTCAGGAGTACCTCAGCAGAGTATTTGCTAGCAGGAGAAAATTTTGAAGTGCACACCCTTTGAGCAAATCAAGGCATATTAAAGGTAACTGCCCTGTGAATATGCTCCTTTCATTTGTGAATCCAGATAGCACCTGAATGGGTGCACACTTGTGGCTCTCACAGAGCCAGAGTGGCTTAGCCCCTTATTGCTACAGAATGGCTCCCAACCTGGAGAGTCACCTGTAGTGGCAAGTTTAGCTACATAAATATTTCAAACATTATTTGGGGTTAGATAGCCATGTATGAATTAGTTTACTGCTAAACATGCAAAGATAGTAAGAAAAAACCTTAAATTTAAAACTAATATTTTAGAAAATAACCAGTAAAATGAAAGAGTCAACCTTGATAAATTTAATTTTGGAGTAAGACGCGTGTCTTATAAGTGGTCCTCAAACCCAAAAGACAAGAAAATATTTCTCACCTTCTAGATACTTCTGATTCAGACTTTCAGGGTCTGTTATATATATGAGAGAATTAATTTTGGCTGTCATGAAGGTTTAATATGTATCTTATCTCCCATTGAGGGTCTATGAAAATATAACTGGAACATTAATAGAACAGAGCCATCAATTCTTGATTAAAAACCAAAGCTAAATTACTTCAACATTAAAATAAAATATATTTGCATATCTGGTTACCAAATATTGAACTATGATAGATAACCATTCTCATAGAATACTCCATCGAGACAGGAATCAATTTCTACAAGAAAATATTTAGAAAGGAACTCTACTCTTCACCTTTGTTTGGCACCTTTGTCTGCATAATATTTCCATTAAATAAACAAATATTTCGCAAATCTTAGTGTCACATACATGGCCTCCACAATAGTGGAGATAAAACAGGAATATTTATAAAAATCCATATGTGTGATTTAGGTAACTCAAAAGTTATCCTAGAGAGTTTTAAGCCATTGTTATCTAGTACAGTAAGAAATGCCATACTGAAATACTGTATATTCAACACATGTGGAAAGTCAGTACTCCATCAATTTCCAAACTGTTTCTGAAAATTAGAAAATTCTGAAATAAGATTAATGTGGGGTCATTTGCTGGCAAAAGGAGTCCTTGACAACTAGAGTGGAGATAATCAGATATTTAAAGGAGCCTTAGATAAGTGTTAAAGTCAAGGAAATCTTGAGATAAATATTCAGAATGAACTGAAATATTTTACCACACATTTCTCATCTTATTTAAAGAATATTTCATGTAAGTTTTCTTACATTCTGCTCTTATATAAATTAAAATTTGTGATTGCTTATCATACACCAGGAAACAGAATAAAAAAGGATGATTTTTATGTTAATTCTGCTAGTTTTGTGTTCGTCTGTTGAGTAAACATGGGTATAGCAGGAAAAAAAAAGATATCTTTTTTTTTTTTTTTTTTTTTTTTTTTTTTTTTTTTTGGTTTTTCGAGACAGGGTTTACTCTGAGTAGCCCTGGCTGGCCTCGAACTCAGAAATCTGCCTGCCTCTGCGTCCTAAGTGCTGGGATTAAAGGCGTATGCCACCACTGCCTGGCAAGACGAGATATCTAACATTGATTTTCTAGCAGTCTGGTGAATTTTATAGGGAAGAATAATATTAGAACAAAATAACGTTAAATAGTTTTCAGAGTAGTTTGTGACTATCACAATGTGTGGAACTAGCATTTGAGACACTTCATTTGTATATCTGGAGATATTCAATTACTTGTTTATATATTTGTTCTCTAAAAATATTGATGTTATTAATTAAGGTATAAAAACATTATGCAAAATTAAATGTTTGCTAAATAATTCACAAATGTAAATGTTAGCTCTAATTTAGAGAATTTACAAGCAGAGATTTCCACGATAGATACACAAATTATCTTGTCTCTAGATCAAAAAGGTTTTTTCATATCAAGCTCCTAACACTCTCAGACTCAGTTTGATATTCTTGGTGACTGAACATATTTTCACACAGAATTTTATCATAGGAAATGATTAATTTAAAGTTCTCAAAGGGAACTCTTTTTTGTAAAAATAAAAATTTAAGAAGGCAGAAGAAATAAAAGTTTGGAGAATGTGAATATTGTTAAAAACTTTAGTCCAAATTCAAACAATGACTAAAATTTCTATGGCTGTCATTGTATGAATAGTCATTGGTGTCACTGTGATGGTGGAATAATAAATGGAACTTATTATTAGCAGCTAGCCCCTAAACCATATGCCCTACTATGTATAGAAAATCTGTATATTCTCATAAGGAATTTTTCATCCAAAAGTTGGTTGAAACATGGAATTTCAAATCTCAAGATAGCATTGCAGAAGCACATTATGTTATATTCAATATAGTGAAAAATTATATTCATATGTACTTTAAGTCAAAGTAAATGTAATATTGCAATTGATAAATAATTTGTGACTATCATTTCTTTGTGTTTAGGATTGATGGAAAATGTAAAAAGCACACAGTCTGGGGAGGAAAAGCTAAATTTCTCATTTGCTTTAACAGAAGTAGGTATCATTCCTTTACGTTGGCCTCATGAAATAAAATCTACAGTACATAAAATATCATTGACATATTACTTCCTACTTGAGTATCTTATCTAGTGTTTGAGAAAAGTACTTTAATTGAAAGGAGGGTTATTGCATTCATGTTTCAGGAATACCTGTTATGAAAATCTGCAACAAAAAACGGGAAATGAATTCAATCATTGGACTTTGGATCTTCAGTAATACACACACTCACTTCCCACAAATGTACTGGTCTCCATTTGACACTACAAGTAGGTATAATTTCAATATCTGCTTTAATTTACCTATCTCCATAAGTAGGATCTTCATGTCATATCTTGTACAAATTTCCTAACTGAGATTCTGGTACTATATAGAAAATTGATCATACACTTTAGTCACTTGATATATTGATGTCATAGTAATGGTTTTTTCTATATTACATAAATCAGTGAATAAGTATTAGACACATTTCCATAACCTATTACAAATGCAATTTGAATATTGCTAAAAAATATTGGTGAATTGATTTTATATGAATGTCAATGATATATTGATATAAATAAATGGAAGCAAGTCATAGGAATATTTTGTCAGATTTTCTTCAAGATAGAGAAAATATTTCAAAAGTCAAAAAATATCTATTATCTTTAAATAATATATATTTCAATTGACTATAGGAGATTTGAGCTTATTGTATATACTACAAAAATATAATGTTGGTATTTTAGTTTCTTATACTTGGGGAAAAAAGCATAGTAACTGAACATCCAACATCAAGAACGCGATAGTTCAGGTTTACTGTTTCAGAGAATTTTTGGCAAGGTAGATATATATATCTTGTAACTCTGATCCTTTAGGGTCAGAGTATATGATCATAATGGATACATTTCGAAAGCAGGATTGCATTTGTATAGTAGGTTGACTACTATATGAACAGAGATTTTATTCCATCCATAAAATCACATTCACATTCACCTTCCCCATAGCCCAAGCCCTTACAAATGGTTTTTTGGAATTTTTTCATCTCATAAGCATGTCTATTAAGTGACTACACAGTTACGGATATAACTGTGTCTGTAGTCCACTACACTAAAAATTGTAGCAAGTAATTTAATAGATAATAGTAAAATATATCCTGTGATCATATCACCCTAAAATGCTTGAGTTTGAAAATACAAGCAAAGCCAAAATATATATTCAGAATAATACTTGAATTCATTATCAGCCTTAATTCAGTGTAACATAAAAAAAGTAAATCATAAAGGTTTTTGTATAAACTTGAAATTAGCATGTTTCAATTATTTTAGGAAAATGAAACAAATATATTTATATCTATTGTATATCCTTTAAACTATAATTGTTTATTTGACAATTGTAACATTTTAACCTTTAAGATAAGAAGCTCACACATTAATTTGACTGAGATTATATCATAAATCTGAATATTTTCCAATAACAAGATGTTAGTGATGATTTCTGTAAGGCTGTAAGAGCTCATGTGTTAGATCTGAAATGACTTAAAGAAAAAATATCATTACATCTCAAATGATATCCTATTTCATTTACCCCTCCACAAGCCCCATCCCACAGCTCCCTCCCCTACTTCCCCTTTGCCTCTGGGAGGGTGCTCTCCTACCTACCCTCTCCCACTCCACTCCTCCAGCATCATGCTACACTGGGGCATCAACTCTCCAAAGGACCAAGGACCTTCCCTCTCATTGATGTCAGACAAGGCCATTCTCTGCTATTTATGTTCAGGAGCCATGGATCCCTCCCTGAGTGGTCCAGCCAGCTGATGTTGTTCTTCCTATGGGGTTGCAATCCCCCTCAGCTACTCCAGTTCTTCTGCTAGCTTCACTACTAGTGTCCCTGAGCTCAGTCTGATGGTTGGCTCCAAGCATCTACATTTGTATTGGTCTGTTTCTAAATTTAACGTAATGTATTGAAATTTTTTAACCTGTTAAACATACATGAATATTGTTCCAAAGTATATTACAGTGGTCAATCAATACAATTCTGTTAAAGTTGTATATATGTGAGATTCTAGTTGACTTTTAATTTTAATATTGAATCATACCAAGCTCTTTCCCTGGATTAATAATTACATAAAATATTTTAATGTGTGGAAATAATATGTGGATTATTATTGATGAACTGGCTAATAGTGATATGTCAAAATATTATACATTGAAACAAACAGATTATTTCATTTCATGAACTAATTGAGTACAACTTTTTTTCTCAGGAAAAAGTTACCTTTCAATTTATGTACATTATATATCAAAAACTGCTATACTATATGAATCGGAATATTATGACATCTTTGGATACAAAGTACAACTGATGACAGCATTGTGTAAGTGTATCTGATATTATATGGGAGAACAGAAGTATAACCATTTACTTTTTTTCCTAAATTTTACTGATAACTACCTTGACTCAAGTGCTTTTAAACATCATCATGACCGGGAAGCATTCACATTTTCTCTTTGAAAGATGCAATAACATATAACAAAAAAGTGACACATTCTTTATATGAATCAAGATAGCACAGGAGGCAATTCCCAAGAGTAGCATACTGCAATTTTTTTGTTTGTATTTTTCATGTAGTATATAAAACATAAAATTTGAATTGAAATAATCACATTGGTACCAGTCACCCTGACTATATTAATCTCAAATATATCCATATATATTTGAATAACATCCAAATATAATCATGTATACATGAAGAACATCCAAATTTTCCCCCTAAATACAAAATTTACTTAGGTTTTTCCCTTTAGTCATGAAAGACTAAAGAATCTCAAAATGTCTATTTCCATCAGTAGAATTATTTTTTAAATGCTTGTTACTAGGCCTGTATATTAAATTTCGTGCAAGAGAAAAATTATTCTGATAAAATAAGGTAAGCACATTGCAGATCTGCCTTGCTACTTGTAAGAAAAAGTAGAAGAATTGGTTTGCTCTATCAAAATCAAACTACCTAATTCCTATTTTAATTTTGTGGTAAAAGTATTAAATTGTGCATTCTACAACTCAGAATAAAAATAGGAATATGATATATATTAGGAATATATCATAGGAATATGGTAAATTCTGGCAAACATTGAATGGAATTTTGAGAACTCACATACTCTAACATGAAACTATAACAGAAAAAAATGTTTTTAAATGTTTAAATTGTTTTAAGAAATAGAAACGGTACATTCTGTTTGAAAAAGTAACTACACATGTGTTTTTACCATATATTAGGGTAATATATTGTGGTGACATAATCATTCTTATAGAAAGGACATCAGGATACAGTGAGATTCACTCACTGACAAAAAATGCTTGCTCAATCCGTATTTCTGGCAAGAATGTAATAGATAACTCTACTTTTATTCATGAAATATAGCAACAAAACCAAATATCACTGAAGAAATATGGAGAAAATATGTGAGCCTGACAGCTAAACTCAATATTCCAATGGAAAATATTCAAAATATTTACCAAACAGGTAAAGTCTCTGTTCTTCTTTAAAGAAATGTAGATTATAGGAAAACTCTTGATTATCATCTTTAGTTCAGAAAACAGCAAGTATTAATAAAAGAAAAAGAAAGTTATGGATTTGAGACAGAATGGAAGACTATAAGGAGTTAGGGGAAGACACTGAATATTAAATGTTGTCATTTACATTATAATATGTTCCTAAGAAATTAAAAATATAACATATTAACAATTTACAGTGACCTTTTAAAATATTTCTATTATTTGCTTTATTTTCACAGACACGTGTCCTAAATGAAATGATGATATTGTGAGTAAAAACTTGACAACTACTACTGTTAATGTAGTGGCATTAAAGAAAACTTTGGTCAATTCAAATATTTAAAAATAAAATATTAGGGGATGGGGAAAATAAAATAAAATATTGATGCCTGAAAAATAGAGTATTTTGTGAGTCATATAAAATATGAAAGCAATATAAAGAAAATACTAGGTTTCATTAACTCCCAGACAAAGAGGCAATGCATTAGTAATTATAATTAACCTTTTCTGATGACTTCTGCCAAAGTACTCTATTTTAAAAAGCAAAATACATAATTTTAAACAATACATTATATACAGCACGTGACTCAAAAATGCATGTTCATTTATATGTACTTTAAACATCATTCTACGTACACTAATTGCCTGTTAATCTTCATAACAATGGAGTCTTAAAAACAGTTCCTAGCATGCAAAAGCATGGAAACATAAAACATACCTAACCCCCTCACATAAAATATGATAAAATATATGTCAGAGAATATCTGGAAACTTTACCCCACCAAGTGTGTATATATTTTCCTCTCTGTTGTCAATGTATACTGCATTCTGTAACACCTCATGCTTTTACAATTTTTCTGGTACTCTGGAACATAAAAAGAAGAGAACTGTTTTGGCAAACATGTCTCAATGGCATCAGAATCATAAATACAATTTTCAAAGAGCTCTTCCTAATTATACCTTTATATTTTGTATATTGTTCTTCTACTTCCTTCATGATTTTTCTCATTCCTTTCCAATTCTATTATGATCTTCATCTATGATTAAATCCGTTGATTTCACAAATATGCATGAGTGCATTGAATAAAGGTAGCCAATACTGAGAGGATTCTATTCAAAATCATATAATTTGGTGCCTTTAAAACAATATCACTATGTTTAAATACATCAAAGAATTCATAGTATGTATATATATAAACTGTGGTGATTTGAATATTCTTGGCCCTAAGAAGTGGCACTATTAGGAGGTGTGCCTTGTGGGAGTAGATGTTACCTTTTTGAAGGAAGTGAATTACAACGATTGTCGTCTTTGGAGCTGCAGCAGTACATAACAGCCCCTCCTATTACTTGGCTGCAAGGCAGTCTCTTCCTGCCTGCCTTCTCATACACATGCAGAACTCTCAGCTCTTTCTCCACCATCATACCTGCCTGTATGCTGTCATGCTTCCTGTTATGGTGGTAATGAAATAAACATTAGAAACTGTAAGCCAGGCCCAATTAAATATTTGCCATTACAGGAAAAAAACCCAATATCACAATTTGGATAGATTGTACAATTTCTGTTGTCTTTTCAGAAGCCAAGCTTAGTGATGGGGGAATAATTTTCATGTTTTTAGTGACTAAAATTTGCCTCACTATGGGAAGAATATGAACAGTTGTCATATTTCTTCTGAGAATCAAGAGTTTCTGGGTCCAGATAAAAAGAATCTGAAAAATTTAAATGGTGGTTTTATAGAGGTTACAAGGAAATCTTGCTGAGAATTCTGTAATTGTTAGTCAGGATCTTGCTGGAGCACCCATGTTTTTGAAGTTCCTTGGTTTGTCTCAAAGAAAATGCTTGGATTTAAAACAGAAAAGAAAAAGAGATATTATATCACAATAAGATACATAATGTACGATGTACGAGATATGCTATACATTATAATGTAGAAATCTTCACTAGTTTCACTAATCATAATGGCAGAATTGTTTGACAAATGAGTACTGGATATCCATGTGACAATGGTTTACTCTGAAGTACACCATGCTTTCCTGGAAAGGACCTTACTGCCAAAGAGCACCCGTGTTTTTCAAGTTCCCTGCTTTATTTCAAAGAAGAAACATGGTTGAACAAAGAAAATATTTTAGTGGGATAAACTGCTTATTTAGCAAAGATGAAGAACTGGCTTGTAATATTCACCTGTGACCAAAAAAAAAAAAAAAAAAAAAAGTTCAGTTTAGCAGTATGTTTCATTAACCACAGCACTGCCTAAAACAAAGATGGAGAGTTTGGGGCTCATTCATTCATATTATCTCTGTCAATCTAGTAGTTTTTCAGCCTCATGTCCAATGAGAGACCCAATCTAAACTTAAAAAATGTGCTGAATAAGTAAGCAAATCCCATTAAACATTTTTCTTTAGTCTCATACACATACATAAACACAGGCATAGACATACATGTGAAGCCAACTCACGTATTTATGCACACCCACAGAGACAACCAAATTGTTAGCATCAGAGAAATGATGCCATTTCGATAAGCTTGACCAATGATGAGTGCATGGTTCCAATAAGGTATAATATATACATTTGTAATGAAATATGCCTGATGCTCTCTTCATACCCCATTCTTCTCTAGTCTGCCAAATCTTCATATGTTCAATTTTTACTTTCCTGGTTTCTGTAGTTATTTCAGTTTATATAATCCCATATGAAGAACTGGAAACAGTGCCCACAGATTAATAAATACATATTTCCTTACTATGGTGGTTCTAAATTATCACACTCTATATTTTTTAGTTCAATTTATATATTGGCAAATTTATGATTTCGTTTTTCTTTACAAGTGAATAATATTCTACTGTGTACGTACCAGGACCATTGGCAAAATTTGAACAGTCCTATGAGGAAGGGTTAATGATAGGGAAGACAGAAAGAAGACACAGAGATAGATTTGGGAGGGTTGTCCAGTGAATACTACAGCTTCATGTTTATTTCTCATAGGCATTTTATACTCCACAGTACCATGGAAAGCAAAATCACATGCTAGCAGAAACAATGGCTGACATACGTAGGATATCCCTTCCCATTTGCAAGCCTCCCTGTTCATTTCTCCAAGGTTAAGAGAACTTTCAGTCCTTGCCTCAAGTGTATCTCCTCTTATTGTTCCATGTGTCAGCAGGCCAGGAAATCTGACAAAGAACATCCTGTCAGGCCGGCAAAATATCTCCTGACATGTGTATATTTTCAACATTTTCCTTATTTGGACATTGGTAGAACGACATTTAGATGGTTTTCATTTCCTAGCATTTGTGAATAAAGCTTTTGAATATATATATATGTGTATGTGTGTGTATATATATATATATATATATATATATATATATATATATATATATGTTGTTGTCCAGCAGCCTCAAATACGAATGGGTTTTCTGGATTGGGGTCAGGGACCTGGAAAGCCATTTTGTGTTACCTGAACCACGTGGGAGGTTTGTAAAAAAAATTACCCAAACATGGATGTGTTTCAGTCAGCCATCTTTCATTTAATTCTCTGTTACAAACCAATAGGTAGAATAAGTAAGGCAAAACCCCTCCCACAAGTTCGTCAGCAACCTGGTCCAATCAGCCATTTCTTCTTCAGGCTCTGGAGGAGGGACTTCCGGCGTAATTGGAACTTGGACAGAGGTATAGCACTCAGCAGGAGGTGGGCAGAGAGCTGTGGTTATCTGAGGCAGGCAGGGTCTGAAGAATCAGCCCTCAAGCAGGAGGGTTACATACACACACACACACACACACACACACACACACACACACACACACATATATATATATATATATATATATATATATGACTATATAAGATATATATATCTTATGTAGTCTTGAATATAGATTTAATCTCCCAAGGGAGGGAAATAATCAATAGTCATACACATCTGTAGTGTATATGACTCACACAGAGAACAAGCATGTCCATGAAATGACAGAAAACTAGCATCTAGGATTAATTAACAATCTGGATGCCTAAATAGGACTTAAACAATGATGCAATTAATAAATTTGTAAGTGATCAATGGGAAAACAGAATTGGTCTAAGCCCTAGGTGAAAGAAATAGAGGCATCAAAAGACTGCATAGAGAGACAAATAGAGGGAGAATTGGGCTCACCCTGGAATGGGTTTCTAAGTAATTAGCAAACACCAAGTGGTCAAAGCTGTACACACAGAAACAACAAAAGAGTTTCATTTGAATAAATGTATATATTTATGCATATATATACAGATATAAATAATATATTTATGCATATATATACAGATATAAATAATAATTAAAGATAAAAATATCATCTATTTGAAAAAGGAAGTAGATGCTATAGAGTTGATGAAAGGATGATCATGATAGAGGTTGGAATGGAAAAGAGAAGAGGGTAGTGACCTGATTTTTTAAATTTTTTAAATAATAGCATTACATATTAAAATTTTCTTTAAACACATAAAAAATAAGAAATGAGCATTATCTTTATTCACTAATAAATATCCTCTGAAACAAAATATTATTTACCAATTATACTTAGCATCTAAAGGGATTGTAAATATTT
>JADRCD010098895.1:0-16114 GCA_019843815.1 Montemys delectorum | reverse complement strand
GGGGGGGGGGGGGTCCCAGGTTGGAACAAGCGTTAGAAAGAAGGCAAAAACAGTGTGTGGTATGGGCTTCTAATCCCAAAACTCAGAATGCTCAGTTTTGAGTTTAGCCTGAGAAACAAAGGGTAGTCCAGGACTAGTCTGGAATGTCAACAATAACAACAACAACAACAACAACAACAACAACAAAAGTGGAATTTTGGGAGAGTCTTAGAAATAATCTTTACTGGCATTTTTGATTGAAAGTAACATAGGCAGCCGGGCAGTGGTGGCGCACGCCTTTCATCCCAGCACTTGGGAGGCAGAGGCAGGCAGATTTCTGAGTTCAAGGCCAGCCTGGTCTACAGAGTGAGTTCTAGGACAGCCAGGGCTACATAGGGAAACCCTGTCTTGAATCTCCTCTCCCCCCTCAAAAAAAGTAACATAGGCAGTCAGGCAAGTTAACACTGGCAACTGTAGTAATTTTAGTGGCGACACAGTTGCCTGTCACTTGTTTTTCATGACTTAGTGGTACCCACGTCCATGTTTGACAGTGAGTGTGGGGTAAGGATGTTTCCGTGACGAGAACCTCAGCTAGTTTGCTTTGTGGATGGAAGACATCCTCCTGGTATATAAACTGTCTTTCAACAGAGTCAGCTTCTGTAGGAGGGGGGAGTCTTCCCACATCTGCGAAGTTGGTTTAGATGATGTCAAATGTCGTATGATACAAAGTGTCAGTTACACCAACTGCTTCATATTTGCATACCCAGCACTCAGGGGGCTGAGTTAGGAGGATTGCTTTGAGTTCTAGGTTATCCTGAGCCACACAGTGAGACCCTGTCCCAACAAATGTAACGGTGGATGAAGGAGATGGATCATTCATTGAAATAGCTTTACATTTATTTGGTGTTGAGCGGGTTGCACATGTACCGTAGCATGGCATGCTTGTGGTGGAGATCACAGGACAACTGGAGGAGATTAGTTCTCTCCTTCCACCATGCTGGTCCCAGAAATCTAACTCAGGTCATGAGGCTTTCAGCAAGCACCTTTTCAAACTACTTAGCCATTTCACTGGTCTTTCCACTGATCCTTCAATAAAGTTCTTCCAAGCAGGAAGAGCTCAGATAGATGGCCATAACTCATGTCCAAATGCCAGGTGTGCTGACATGGACTTGCTTGCCTAGGTCTGGGGTGGTGAAATAAGTTAGGTCCCTGAGCCTTTCTGGCCAACCAGTTTAGCCTTCTTGGCATGTTCCAGGCCAGTGAAAGTCACTGTCTCAAAAAAAAAAAAAAAAAAGGAATAGCATCTAATGATGCCTGAAGTTCTCTTCTGGCATGTGTGTGAGCACACACACACACACACACACACACACACACACCTCACAGATGCTAAACATGATTGTGCATCCCAGTTATCTCAGTTCTCCTGAGACTGGTGTAGGAGGATGAGTGGTTCAAAGTTAACTACATAGCTAGTTTTAGGCCAGCCAAGACTATATGATACCCTTTCTCAAAAAGCCTACCCTCAGAAAAGGAATGATCTGGACATAGCCTTCTTATATTGCCCAGAGTGGTGGATATGGCAAGAATTGCAAAGAGGCAATTCTCTTAACTCTGAGATGTCTGCACGAACTTCTAGAATACACTCTGAGCTTTAGGGGAGCTGCTCTCCAAGGCCATGGCAGACAACCTAAGTGCTCACGCTGGAACAGTGCATCAGGCAGTGGTTTTCTGTAGATGCTATCGTGTCCTTACACTGCCAGGGAGCAGAGAGGGGACATAGCACAGGACATGTGGATCACGGGTGCTTGATGGATACCATCTGTCTTAGTCTCGATTCAGTATGATGTATCGTTAACCTCTGTTCTCCACACACACAAACATAGGTGAGTCCACACACACACACACACACACACACACGAAATATGGGAGCTATTAACAGTTGGCTTCCCAATGAGCATGCACACCTGCAAGTGTGTCCATACACATACTACACAAATATCTTAGCAGTTGAAAAGAAAACACTTGATGTTGACCTCTGTTTTTGACATACGCAAGTACACACACTCAGGCATATCACACACACAAAATGTTTTCATAGTCAAATTGCTAAGGTGATCTGAATTAAAGAACATCAAACTTTGTGTAAAATGAAATTAGATGTGGGGGCCATTTGAGAATGTCCCATCCACTGGGGCTACATTTTCTTTCTTCCCTCATTTAATCTGTGAGCTCAGCACTTGCAGATTGAGGTGGAAGTTGTCGAGTTTAAACCCAGTTTACAGAATAAGACCCTGCCTCTAAAAATAAACACCAAAACCTCTTCTTAATAAATCCCAACAGGGCTGGGGGAGAACTTCTGACTTCAAAGGGAAGTGTTTTGAAATATCATACGGTTTGGTTGAATAACTAGTTCCTCAGTTCCTTGGCATTTGAAGTAAGTTACCTGGAAAAGGCAAAGTACTGAGCCAGTCTGCCATTTTCTTTGAGACAGGGTCTCTGTCACACACACACACACACACACACACACACACACACACACACACACAGGGGGGGAGAGAGAGAGAGAGAGAGAGAGAGAGAGAGAGAGAGAGAGAGAGAGAGATATTAATTTTTCAGACAGGATCTCACTCTGTAGTCCAGGCTGACTTGAACTCATGGCAATCCTTCTGCCTCAGCCCCTGAATTCTAGGATCACATACAAGAGTTACTTTACCTTTTGCAAATCTCTTTTTTTTTTAGATTTATTTATTTATTATATGTAAGTATACTGTAGCTGTCTTCAGACACACCAGAAGAGGGCATCAGATCTTGTTATAGATGATTGTGAGCCACCATGTGGTTGCGAGGATTTGAACTGAGGACCTTCAGATGAACAGTCAGTGCTCTTAACTACTGAGCAATCTCTCCAGCCCGCAAATCCCTTAATAATGTTTAAAGGTCTACAATGGTGAAATTCCATAACCATTTTTTTGTAAAGAAGAAAGTTGTGGTGTTAATCTTGACAGGAGATGCTGAAATGTGAGGAATTAGGATTCTCTTTCTCCCTTTTAATTCCTCAAAGTACTTGAGTTTTTTGCTCCAAATACACAATGGAAATTTTATGGCCAACCTACAGGGACTATAATGAAGTTGGTAGCATAAGTAGGTACAAGCTCCTGACCTCTTTATAATGTTAAAATATTAGCATAGCAGACTGTGGCTGGAACAAATGAAAAAGGAAATGTGGAGTTGTTTTATTGTTTTGAGACTGGGAAATCCTTCTGTAGCACAGGGTGCCTTCAAACTTGTGATTCTCCTGCCTCAGACTCACCTGTACTGGGAATCATTAAAATGGAACTTTTAATGCCCAAGCTAAGGAGTTTAGCTTCTTCTTTGGCCTTCTTCTCGTCTCTGAAGATGGGAAATGACATGCTCTGATCTGTGTTTTAAAATAAAACAAAAAACTGTGTCCACAATAATAAAGTGAAACCAGAGTGAGTGCTGGAGGAGTCAGTTAGACTAGGCTTCGTGAGAGAGAAGGCAAGTGGGTAGTGGTCAGGACTACTGCTCTTTGGGTCAGTAAGGTGCAGTGAAATGGTGGTGTAAGGGGTGAAAGATACTGGTCAGCAGGGAATGCACTTCAGGGGTGTGTCCTAAATAGGTGCCACAGGCTGGAGGGGAGAGAATGCAAGGATGAACTACTTTGTCCAGCTTCGGGATCCAGGAAGTGACAAGAAGTATGACTGTAGGATTGGGGAGCAAGAGCCCACCCAGTTGCCTCAACCTGCAGAACTAAGGCTTGAAGTGAGATGTCGATGGGGGTGTATGGTCTGTCCTTTTGCCGAGCGGGGCTATGTAAGGTAGAGACAGCGGGGTCCCCGTTGCGGCGAGGGCCGGTGGGTCTAAAAGCCAGAGATCGCGGAGCCCAGTGGCTCCGTCGCCGTAGTGCGGAGGACCAAGAGCAGGAGCAGCATCAGCCTCCAGGCATGGGAAGCTCAGGTGTACTGTAGCTTTAGGGCCCCAGCTGGGGCCGCTCCGGGAACTCTGGACGGAAGCGGCCCCTCCCCGCCCTGCGCCGCACACCCAGCCAATCAGGGCGTCCCGCCAATCAGGGAGTCGGACCAATCAGTGTGCTTTCTGCTGCGGCGCCCGGCGCTTAGCTGACGCGTGTGGCCAGCCCGCGCCCCGCCGCCCTTGGGCGACGGCCCCTCCCGCGCTTGCCGGGCCCGTTAGCTGCGCGCCGCGCCTCTTGCGCGACGGCCCCTGGGCGGCGGAGGCCGTGGCGGCGGCGCGTGCGGGCGCGGCCCTGGCGCGCCCCCTGGCGGCCCGGCCGGCAAGCTGCGGGTGCGGCGCTGACCCGGAGGCGGCGGCGGCGGTGCCCGGATGGAGGCACGTCATTGTCCCCCGCCGGGCGGCTGGGCTGTGTGCGGCGGCGGCGGCGGCGGCGGCCGAGGGGGATGGAGCGAGTGCCGAGCCGGGTCAGGTAAGCTCCCGCCTCCTTCCCGCCCGCTGCAGGGCGGCGTGGGGCCGGGCCGCGTGTCCCTATTTCGCGGCCTCAGCCGCCCCACCACCTTCGGCCGGCCGCGGCCCGCCGGGACTAGCGCGGCCCCTCACCCGCCGCCCCCTCTACAGCCGCCGGGCGGCCCGGGGACCCCACGGCTGCGGGACCGGTGCCGGTGCCGCCCGGCCGGGCCAGGCCCGCAGAGCAGGAGGCGGTGGCCACGGCGGGCGGGCTCGCTGCGAAGGCAGCGCTGGGGTTGCACGGGAAGGGCCGGACCCCCCTGGTTGCCATGGCCACCGCGCTCCCACCCCCACCGGCCCCAGCCCGCCCCCTCTGTCCGCTGCTCCGGCCGGGCTGCAGCCGGCAGCTCCGGGGCGGCCGGGCGCGTTTGGAGCTGCTGGGGTGGGCGTGTGCACGCCGGGACAGTGTAGCCGGCGTCCGGGGCCCGCCCGCCGCCCCCCGCGTGGCTGCCACCTCCGGCTCCAGGGCGCCCCTCGGAGCTCGGGGCCGGCCTCCCCGCCCCCACCCCCACCCTACCCCGACAAACTTTCCCACCCGGGCGCGGTCCACTTGGCTCCTCAGCAGAACACCCGAGTTGCCCACGCCGGAGCGGACACCCGAAAGGAGAGGCGGACAGCCGAGGGTGTTGGGGTGGGGGGAGGAGCCCCGTAGCTCTTTCCCCTCCGAAAAAAGCGAGTGTGCCTTCCTCCCTCAGGTTCTTTATCTTTTGGGGCACTAAGAACCAACTTACCTGGAGGAAAAGGCGGGTGGGAGGGATCGGATTCAGATGTTTGAAATGAAAATTTGACGGGACCAAAGTTTTACAATCTAGGACTTTAACCTCCCTAGAATACAGTTGAGATTACTTTTGTTGAATAGCTCTTTTATACTTGAAGGCCTTAGGACTTGCTTGTTTGTGGTTCTTTCAAGTAAATACACTCAAGTAGCAAAAAGTGTTGGGAAACTAGTTAACGCCCCTTTTACAAAGTAGCAACCGCATCCAGGTTCTCACAGCTGTTTATGGAGGATAACTTTTCTTCAAAGCGAGCATTTTAAATATTCTTTTACCATGTCACTCATTCAGATGCTTAGGTCTGTGAATAATGAGTTACACTTACTTGTTTTTACTCAGGGACAGTTTCACTTTCTTTTCTGTAATCATTGACTCAAACAGTAAGTATTTGGTTTGCAAAGTTTTAGGGCTAATCATTCTGTTTACCTAAATACAATTAAAAACCAAGTGGTATCTTTTTAAAATTTCTTAAAACGGAAATGTTACAAGAACTTGTATAATATTGTTTTTGAAGAATTCGCATATAACAGGTTTTTAAAAATATGTTGACCTTATTTCTTTAGTGTATGTGGAGTGACACAATGTTTAAATCATGATACTCTTTCTTAAAATGAAAATGCCTGGCATTTACTCATCATAAAAGAGACCTAAGCAAGGAAAGGTTCTTAGTCTTGCACATTTATCCAGCTTTGGTCCCTGTTCAGGTTTCAAATGGACTGTTGGAACTTTGTATATCATGAAAAAGTGTTGGGAAAGGCTCACCTTTGATTAAAGTAGTTAACTTTTACAGTCCATTTTGAACACTATCAGAAGCTTTACTTAGAATAAAAACAGGAGCCACATGAACCTGTCTTACACAATATAGTTGGGTCTTAAGAAAGATTGTTTCTATTAAAGGTGGAGTTTAGTTTGATCCCTGGTGGCTTTAGGGTGATATTCATTGAATATCTAAGTGAAGATGAATCTTATTCTGTTATTCGTGCCAGAATCAAAACAAAAACATACTTATTGATGACTTGAGTTGTGTTTTCCTTAATATTTATCGCCTAAGCCTATCACCCTGCCTTTGCTAGAATAAGTACAGTGTTTTGTTTGGTTGTTTGTTAATCATTGTATGGAAAGGTTGCTTGCCCCAGGAAAATCAAGAGGCTTTACTTATTAATGTTATTCTAAGTAAGGATAGACTAGCCTTTCCTTTTTACCGAATTTTGGCTTTCTTCCTTTAACTCTCCCTCCTGTTCCTTTTCTTTTATCAATACTACACACACACACACACACACACACACACACATATACACACACACATATGTATACACACACACACATATATAGATGTAGATATATCTATATATATATATCTTTTGCCTGTAGCATGAGCAATGTATAAACTTTATTTGGATAATAGGCCCAAGTTTTCTTGTGACTGAAGGTGATTTATCTTCAATTGATTAAGTATTCAAGTTACTGACTTTCTGACTTTATGTAACTGCCCCTACATTGTTAAGGTTGTAACCTCACTTGAATTAAAAATTGTAAACAAGAAAGTTGAAAGTTGAAAGAAACAACTTTACTGTAAGCACCAAGCACATGGTGACACCTGTTCACTGAAGTGGCAAGTACATGAGTATTTCATTGCCCTGTGTACTTTAAAAGTGGTGAATTTTTTTTTAAAGGCCAAATTTTAGAGGTACTTCCTTAATTCAGAGGTTTTAAAGAATTAAATGAGATACCATATATAAGTCATTCAGCACTAGCTGGTGCTAAAAGCAAACACTGGTTACTTCCTGTTTGCATGATTTCATTCATTTATTGAACACATATTTGGAAAGCTTTCCCCATACCAGGTATGGTGGAGTAAGTTTTTACTGCATGCTACCACAGAAATCAGCACAAGGAGTTTTTAGGATTGGTTTCTGACCCAATCTTGGGGGTAAAAGGCGTTGTCAAGGAAACCCTTTAGGATGGGTTTCTAATCCAGTCTTGGAATGAAAGAAATTGTCAGAGAAAGCATTCCAGAGGATTGAGTTCTAAACCTGACAACTGAAAGTGTTAACTAGCCAGAAGTAGAAAGATGGAGAATATGTAAAGAATAGCTTGGAGGAGCTCAGGAAGAGCAGGGACTAAAAATGGACCCTGTGTATGGTGGGAGCGTAACGTGCGGAGTGTTCCAGAAACTAAAGCACGCCAAGTTCAGGTGCTGGGAAGAACGTGGGGAGGGCAGTGGAGCACTCCTAAAAGGTTTTCTTCAAGGTGTGACAAGTAGATTTGGCTGCCTGGACATTTTGAGGACCATTCCTAAAAGCACTTTGCTGACTTAGGTTGCATAATGGCTAGACACCAGCCCTGCTGGGTGTTTTGGCTCAATCACTGACCTTGCAGATTTTGGCTGATCTTCCAAAGGTTTATCATGAAAATTTAGCAAGTAAATACATATACAGCAATTGATATGATACCTAGCACATTGAAAAAACTCAATTAGTAGATTTAAAAATAAGATTTAGAGATTTAAATACATATTTGTGTCCAAAGTTTGAGGTTAGTAAAATTACAGGTTTAATTTTAAAAGTTAAAATACTATACTTATAAATACTGGACTTTTTCAGAAAAATGCATTTGTTTCAGTGGTAAGACTTTTCTGTGGCTAAAATTTTTCAAAACTTCAAATTTCATACAATGGTATTTTAGACTTTCAGTTAAAAATTAAAGCTAAAATTCTCTTTATGCAATTGAATTGATTTTTTTCCTCTGAAAAATGGTATATGAATTGAAAATGTAGTCAAATATATTAAAGTATAGACTATTCCTAGCTCTAAGTAGTAGAGTTTTAAAAAAAAAAAGTGTTTTTAGTGTACATAATTGTGAATTGGGGTGCCTAAGTATAGACTGTGATGGTGGGGATACGGTACAGGGAAGGGGGTTTTTGGTGATGGTGCTGCTGCTTCCAAAACAAAGATCTTTTAAGACAGAGTCTTGTACTGAATTCTTGATCTTTCTGTCTCCACTTCCATTGCTTGGATTGCAGTCATGCACCACTAAGGCTAGGCAAGACCTCTACCAACCTGCTCCCTGCCCCCACTAAGGTTTTTCTGTTTGCTGGATGATTTGTTTAAAGATAGTTTTACTTGGTTAGACACAAGTTTTGAAGATGTAGTGACTGACAAGTAGACTGCTCTTTTCACTCTTTGAAACAGATGTACTTTTTGTCTTTTGCAGGGTTGAAAAATGACCATAGTTGACAAAACTGAACCTTCAGACCCATCAACCTGTCAGAAGCAGCCTGGCAGTTCTGAGGCGGTCTCTCCTGAAGACATGGACACAGGCTCTGCTAGCTGGGGTGCTGTGTCTTCTATGAGTGATGTCTCGAATCATACACTTTCATTAGGGCCGGTGCCTGGTGCTGTAGTTTATTCTAATTCGTCTGTACCTGAAAAATCAAAACCATCACCACCAAAGGATCAAGGTATGATTGCAGAGTTCCTGCTAGGAACCCTGGTACAAATAGATGATTCAGAAGGGCATTGGTTTTTAAGATTGACACATTTTGCTCTAATGAGCATTCATTAATTTACCTACCAACCCACCCACATACCATTATTACCATGTGTCACAAATAGGATAGATTGATTTTTAGTTGTCAGATATGAATTTTTTTTAATTCCCAATTTCTTGAAGGATAGACTTTTATCTTGGCCTCAAACTCATTATGTAGCCAAAGCTGGCCTGATTGTTTTGTCTTCTTGATTCTCTTGTCTCTACCTCCTGAATGCTGGGGATCAAACCTAGGACTTTCTCTGCATTCTAAGGAGCATTCTGTTAATTGAGCTACATTTCCAGACTATTACTCTAGAAAAGTATAAGAAAATATAAAGTTGTAGGTCCAATAAACTCTCATACATCCATCATCCACCTGCCAACAATTCATGGCCTCTTATCTGAACCTTCAATCACAGACTCTGTGTGTGTGTGTGTGTGTGTGTGTGTGTGTGTGTGTGTGTGTGACTTACACCCTCTTCTAGCCTTCACAGCACGGGTAGCTTGTATGTGCACAGGTGTGGTACACATACAGAAATACAAATAAATCTAGTCAATATTTTTATTTCTCTATTATATAATTTTTAAAATGTATTATTATGTGTGTCCATGTTATGGTATGTATGTAGAGGTCAGAAGGTAAGTTTCCGGGGTCATATTCTCTGCTTCTGCTGCAGGCTCCATGATTAAACTTAGGTTGTCGCACTTGTGTGGCCAGTTCTTTTACCTCCTGAACCCTCCTGCAGGCCCTCAGAAAAAAAAAAATTTAACTAGTGTAAATGAAGTCTACACTTGCTTTGGGTAGATTTATGTCTCTGAAGATTCTTTAGTCTGTACCCCCACCCTGTGTCCTTAAGGTGGTTTGTTGAAGAAGCCTTGTGAATGTGGAGTAAATCTCATCCTAGGCTCTAGACTTTGTCCTCTGTGTTTGTGGCAGGCTAGTAATGGGGTGTCGAGTCCTGATCAGATTCAGACATTGCTATGAATTTTGCTTGTTTGTTTTTAACTTTTTGCTCTCTTTTCTTTAAGTCCTAGGTGATGGCATTGCTCCTCCTCAAAAGGTCCTATTTCCATCTGAAAAGATTTGTCTTAAGTGGCAACAGAGTCATCGAGTTGGCGCTGGGCTCCAGAATTTGGGCAATACATGTTTTGCCAATGCTGCATTGCAGTGTCTGACTTACACACCACCCCTCGCCAATTACATGCTATCCCATGAGCACTCCAAGACATGTGAGTGCCTCGTGCTCTCCAGTTTGTGTTTTTAGTGCTGGGGTTTGCTTCCCTAACGCTGTCTTCTTCTGAAGTGAACATGGAGTGTTTGGTGACATTACATTACCATGGGCTTGGTGTTTAGCTTAGTGGTCGTGTGCTCTCCTAGCATGTATAAGGCCCTAGGTTTATTCCTCAGCCTGCATTAAAAAAAAAAAATTAACAAAAAACCCAAAAAATGATCACTGAGAAGTTGGTTTGAGGATTGGTTTTTGTTTGCATAAGGAACATTTCACACCTAATTTGATCTGTAAAGTATTTCAAAAGAAGCTTATTTTGTTAGCTTTTGACATTTCAGAATCCCGTGTGTGTGTGTGCGTGTGTGTGTGTGTGTCAGTCTCAGTCTCACTATGTAATCTTAAAATCAGGTCCAACATCCTCCTCAGCCTCCCAGGTGTGACCTGGCATTCCTAGTTTTTTACATTTCTTTTAACTCAGTAGAAACCCAGCTCAGTGTTAGCTAGTGAAATTTGGATTTAAATCATTTAGTTTGAAGGTTATCTGCTATCCCTACCCCTCACCATAGTTCTTTTGAGGTGTGATAGAAAACCTGTACTTGAGATTCACATGTTGATGCATGTTGACTTTGTGTACATCTCTGAGACTATGACCACAGTTATATTCATCAAACCCAAAAGTTTTCTGGTGCCTCTTTGCAGTCCCCACTTCCTCTGCCCAGGCAACTGGCTGATCTGCCCCCTTACAACAGATTAGCTTGATTTTATTTACTTTTTTGTATGTTGCATATATGGAGTTACAATGTATATATTGTTTTATTTTACCCGATTTGACATAATTCAACATTATTCTGTTGGTTGAGTGTATCAGCCTGTTTTGAGCTGTCACAAATTACACAACTACACACTTGGGAAGTGAAGGCAAGAGGATCACCAGAGTGAGTTCCAGCCCAGTCTGGGTTACCTGGGATCCTATCTCCAATAAATAATGAAAAAAACCAAGTCTTTGTAAAACATATATTTTTTTTTCTCTTAGGTACATGTGTAAGAATGAAATGGCTTCCTCCTATTCTGGGCACATAACTTTTAAACATTTCAGAACCAGCAGAGGATAAGTTCTGTTCACACTATTTCCTATACAAGATGTGTGCAGGGCATTTATTTATTTATTTATTTATTTATTTATTTATTTGTACTGGGGCTTGAGACTAGCGTGCCATGCCTGCTAGGCTAGGCAAATGGTCTATCTCTCAGCTGTGCCCTCATATCTGTCTTCACCATAGAGATCATTCTCAGGAATGTTTAGTAGTGTCTTCTGACTGTTAGGACTCTTCTCTGCACTTCTCTCATTAGTAATGATGTAAACATCTTGTGGGGATTTGAACTCTAGATGATTACTCGGCTGAAATGAAATGTCTATTCAATTGTTTTTCCTGAGATAGGATCTCATGTAGCCCAGGCAGGCTCAGCCACTTCTGATCTTTCTGCTTTTACTCTTGAGGCCTGGGCTTACAAGTGTACAGATCCAGGGCTTCCCGCATGTGAGATGAGCAGTCTGCTAGTTGAGCTGTAGCTCCACTTTAAATAGTTTGTCTCTCTGAAAGCTAGTTTTCCAATATGTTGAATTTTGAGAGTTAAAGTTTTTGGAAATGGTAGACTGAGATTTGTAAATGTTTTTTCCTGTCTCCCAGGGGTGTTTTCATTCATCTCAGAGTTTCTTTGGAAAATGTTTTTACTTGTTGGAATTTGGAGTTCATTAATTTTTTTTTTTTTTATCAGTTGTATCTTAAATGTTCTATTAAGAAATATTGAGCTGGCAAGATGGCTCAGAGGGTCAGATTGCTTGCTATTAGTCCTGACAACCTGAACTCAATACCCAGAACCCCTGTTGTAGAAGGGAAGAATTGACTCCCCCAAGTGATCCTGTACACATTGGCATATGTGTTGAAACATAACACACATACACACAATAAGTAAAATGTAAAAAAAAATCTTTACCTAGTCTGAGGTCAGAGATATTTTTACTACATTTTCTTCTATACATTACCTACTTTTCTTCTATACATTACCCAAAGGGCCCATGATAACTTTCTAGTTAATTTTCATTTGTGATATGAAGAGAGAGAGAGAGAGAGAGAGAGTGTGTGTGTGTTTCCCTTTCAGTGCTGGGGAATTGAATGCAGGGCCTCACATGTGCTAAGTGCTACAAAGGTCTCTACTGTTGCAGTTGTTCACACTGTACTCAGAGAGTAGTAGCCTTGCCTTGCATATCTGCTGCTTAATAAATACTTTACTTTGGGTACATGTCTTCTCTTGATTTTAAAGTAGTCAGGCTACACTTACCCCCAGGCTTCTTAGATGAGTTACATGAACAGTAGTGATAGTAGCGAGCTTTGCACACACATGGTAGCAGCTGGCACGATTGCTGCATCCTGGGCATCTATCTGCCCCTCATTTCTGGTCTTCCTTCCTGTTACACATTGTTACATTTTGCTCATTTGGATTCTCATTATCTTGCAGGCCACGCAGAAGGATTTTGTATGATGTGCACAATGCAGACGCACATTACCCAGGCACTTAGCAACCCTGGGGATGTTATCAAGCCGATGTTCGTCATCAATGAAATGCGGCGTAAGTCTCACTGCTGTAGCTCAGAGCAAATCCATGTCTAGTTATCCTCCATACCTTTTCCTTCTTGACACACCTCCCGAATCCTCTCAAATGCTGACAGGGTTATAGGTGTGTAACACTGTGTGGGGCTTATATGCACTTTTTTTTCTTACACACTTTTTGCTTTCTGAGACAGGGTCTCCTTTGTCTCAGTCTGGCCTAACTCCCTATTCTCTGATTTCCACATCCCAAGCGCTAGAGCATGGGTGTGTGTTGTCATGCCCACTGTATTGATGTGCTTTTTGCTTTTCCTACTGCAACTTTTGATCATTTTTAGCCAAGTTGTAATAAAAAGGAACACAAAACTTGTTCAGGCTTCTAGCTGAGTAGTTAGGTGACAAGGTAATTACACAGTGACAAACTATAATCCTTTTGCTTAAAAAGATGCTGAAAGTCAGAGATTACCTGTGTGTGGTGATGCACACTTGTAATCCCAACACTTGGAAACTGAAGGCAGGAGGATCAGGAGTTCAAGGTCGTCTTCAGTTACATGGAGAGTTGGAGGCCTGACTGAGGTACCTAAGACTCAGCCTCAAAAAACAAGTTATTCTGGGATTTTTCCAGGCACATACTTCAAGGTGTTGCTTTTAGGGGGGTTGCTCTGGCATAAGGTATGTAATAATAAAGCCTCGCCTTTCTTCAAATCTTACAGGTATAGCTAGACACTTCCGCTTTGGAAACCAAGAGGATGCCCATGAATTTCTTCAGTACACAGTTGATGCCATGCAGAAAGCATGTTTGAATGGCAGCAATAAGTATGTATAGCAGCGCATATGTTGCTTCATTAGATCATGCACCTGGCCTGTCTCTTTGAGGGCACACAGATCAGTCCACTGTATCTTGGTGTCTCATAACCTTTTCCCAAGATTTGCATAATCTTAAAATGATAATGCTTACTGTAACCATTTGGTTTTGTTGCTCCTAGATGCTTGGCAGTAGCTTCAGTCTTGTTGCTGTTTAGTTTCCAGATCTGAATGTAGCTCCTTTTACTTTTTAGCCATGCTTCATGGGTTTCCTTGTTCACCTTCAGACTCCACAATCTGCCCCTAATCCCACCTCAGTCTGCAGTTCTATAGTTTCTTAAAACCCAAATGCAGACTCGGGAGGACTGACGTTGAAGGTGCTGAGGCACCTGTTGTATTGCAGACAGCCATGCACAACACAGCGTATACCTTGCTCTTTGCTCTCATTCACTCACAGTTAAAGGATTGGTCTGAGTGAACGCTAGTGCTGAGCAGAAGGAGGCGCTCTGCCTTCAGCTCCCCTTGCCAGGCCTTGGGAAAGAAAAGAAAGCCAGGTTTGCAAAGGATGCCTTCTCCATTCTCTGCCTCAAGTCCCCTCATGACAGAGTGCCTTTGTGTCCTCTTCACGTCTCTAGCTGAGACACATTCTGACATCGTCATTTGTGATTCTCCTGAGTTCTTATTTCTGTATAAGCATAGATGCTTTTAGAATGTACACATAAGTATCTATCTCTAGCAGTGTTTGCCAGGCTCTCATGTTACCGTCTGATTGTTTTTCAGATTAGACAGGCACACCCAGGCCACCACCCTGGTCTGCCAGATATTTGGAGGCTACCTAAGATCTCGAGGTAAAATTTTTGTTTGAAGGTTCATCATAACATACATGCTTACAGTTTTAAATGTTAACGGGGGGGGGGGGGGGGGGGCACGATAGTAGTGAAAAGTAGATCTCAGGTCTGCCCAGACTTCTGTTTACAGTATAGCCTTCTGGTGCTTCCTTATGCATGCAGAAGCTGGGAGCATGCTATGTATAAGATTTTCATATTTCTCTTACTGTTAGAAATCTTATGTGTGAACACAGATGTAAGAAGTCAGTTCCATTTTATTTCCTATTGAGGGATAAGTCAGTTTCTGTTCTGGTGGTATCCAGTACACGTGCCTTCGTGTGTACAACTGTGTGTTCAGGGTAAAGTCTTCTAACTTCTGAATCCTGCAGTATCCAGAGGTACAGTAATTTATATTCCAACCAGGAGTTCCTCGGGGCTAGGCTACCCATAGTACAGAGTATTTATTTACAGTTGCTTTTTTATTGTAATAAAAGTTGTACTCTTAAGTTCTTTATTTTGAAATATTTTCTGTTCTTTCAGTAGTTGGTAAGGCAATAAGTAAACCTTACTCACTGTTCATATTTTCTTTTTATTTCAGTCAAATGTTTAAATTGCAAGGGTGTTTCAGATACCTTTGATCCGTATCTGGACATAACATTGGAGATTAAGGTGAGCTCAGCAGTTAACAGCAGTGAAGTTAAACCTTCTTCTGTTGCCTCGGACTTTTTATGCATTCTCATCTCAATCAAAACACTCTTGTTGTTATTGCTTGGAGTTTTGTTTTTGTTTTTTTTTGGTTTTTTTTTTTTTTTTGGTTTTTCGAGACAGGGTTTCTCTGTGTAGCCCTGGCTGTCCTGGAACTCACTCTGTAGACCAGGCTGGCCTTGAACTCAGAAATCCGCCTGCCTCTGCCTCCCAAGTGCTGGGATTAAAGGCGTGCGCCAGCACCGCCCTGCTGCTTGGAGCTTTTTTTTTTCTGATTATAGATTCAGTTTTGTGCTTACTATATAAAGAAGAAATATTTCGGAGAAATGCAAAACTTGCCTCTCAGAACTCATTCTTTAGTGCTGTAATCTGTACTGCTCTACAAGTACATTGCTTGCTTTTTAAAAAAAGTGTTTATAATCTTCAATGTATGCATGTGTGTATCTTCATGCGTGCACATTTCATTTGTCTGTCCATCTCAGCCTCTGGCAGTGCGCATGGTAACGTGACGTTTATGCCCCTTTCCTAGGCTGCACAGAGTGTTACCAAGGCGTTAGAGCAGTTCGTGAAGCCGGAACAACTGGATGGAGAAAACTCCTACAAATGTAGCAAGTACGACTACTGGGTGATGGGCTTCTTCCCGCTTTCCCATGATAATTCCAACTTAGAAACTGGCTCAGTTTTCAGTGCTTTTTTTTATTGATTCCTTTGGTTCTTTTTGGTTTGGGTGTTGGGTGTTGAGTCCAGAGTCTCACATGTGATAGGCAAATGCTGTTAGCCACTTGATGTCATTGTTTATCAAGTGTTGTCTTTTTAAAGGCAAGGTCTTTCTTCTGTGTGGCCTAGCCTGGTTTTTGATCTTTGATTATTCTGAACTGTCAACTTACATCTCTGTCATGTTATTGGTCAGTTCCCTCTGTAAGTAATATTACTTCTCTGTGTATGTGGGTGTTACAGATGACTGAACCTGGGCCCTTGTGCATAGTAAGCGAATGCTCCACTGCTGACCTCCAGGCCTCATGGAATTTTTAATTTTATAATTTTGACTGTTGGTCCAAGGTTTTTGTTTAGTTTCCTTGTTTTAAAGTATTTTTTTATTTTATGTACATTGGTGATTTGACTGGATGTGTGTGTGTGTGTGTGTGTGTGTGTGTGTGTGT